>JAQFZW010003728.1:0-12100 GCA_034687055.1 Heteromurus nitidus | reverse complement strand
AAGCAATAAAACAGACAAGAACCACTGCAACTGAACGAGAGGAGGATGAAGAAGTGGAAGAATGAGAGGAGAGAGAGAGAGAAAGAAGGAAAAAACAACCTTCTTGTCACCCAAACCGAAAAAGGAATAAACGGGGATGGAAATTTTGACAGTTGTTGGTAGTACGAACGAATGGGTTTTGGGTTTAAAACTGTGGACTGTAGATGTGAATTTGACAAGTGGTCAGTGTTAGTACACTTCCACATTTATGCATGAATACGATTTTCCTGCACAATCTCGAATTTAAAAAGCAATAATCAACCAGGTTTCCAGAAAACTTCAATTTTTATTGCAATAATTCCGAGACACACGTGTGTCGTGACAAGGGCCTGATTTTTCTGCACCCCCGTCGAAAAATTGCAATCATCAATGAGTAAATTCAGGATGGAGGAGAGAAGGAATGTTTTGACATTTGGATATGGTACTCCGTAGTAGTCATCCCTTGTCTATACCTTCCCGCATATATCGAACGTATTTTAAGCTACAAATTCGAGACCTGTGAATAAATTTGCCCATTTTGTTACTTCCCCCTATTTTCCTCAGTCAGTTTGCTGGTAACATTACTTACTTTTACCCACACCACATCCAACATCACCCTACTCAACTTAACTCTCCTCTCCTCACTTGTTATGTTTATATCCTTCTTTATTTTACTTGTAAAATCACTCCTTTTTCCTCCGTCCCTCGCTTCTTGTCTCTTCGCAACATTTTGTAACATTTTTTTTTCTTCTTCTTCTGTCTCTCACTTTTTATTTCGAATGCAGCTGGAATAACAAAGTAGATATTACGCATACATGATTCTAGGCGTATTTAAAGGCTTTCTCTCTCATATGGTAAGGGTTGGGAAAAAGTCCACGACAATCATTTCAACTTTTTTTCCCCTGCTTTCTCAACTTTATACCACTTGCGCGCTCCAAGTGCATCTCTACAATATTTTTACTATCCATCCCGTCCTCATCTTTATTACAGAGACACAGAAAAAAAGAAAAGATTTACACACCCAAAACTGACTATACACATACACTTGTGCAACTGCATCAGATGTAATATGGATTTGGTAGGAAAACTGTGAGAAGGTCAAAGCTGAATTGCTGGTAGTAGTGCGCATAAATCTACTCATATAACAATAAAATATATAATGCAAAAAAATATATATATAAACGAAGCATTCCACTCGTTACTCTTTAATATCAAATGTGCATTTGCATTTTACAGATGTCTTCTCCTTTCATATAGGCAACTAACTTGGAGTAAAACAAACTCTCTCGATGTGATGAGGAAGTAGAAGAAAAAGCCGAGGATAACTTCTTTTTCTTTTAGTCTCGCTTTCTTTCTTCTTCCCTCTTCCTACCCTTTCCATATCTATCCATTATTTCTCGGGACAAGTCACGCAAAAGTCAAAAAAGCAAGAGAGCGAGAGAGGAAAAAGAAGAAGACCACTACTACCAGCAGCTACGAACCTTCATCATCCATTTCTCCACTTTTCACTACATTACCAGAAGAGAGAAGAGCAAGAAATAATCTTATGGGACAACCTCCCGCATACCCCAAGACCAGAAATATAGAGATAAAAAAATGTTGTATATGAATGTACTTTGGAGGAGAGAAATATCGACCGTTAGCAAATGGGATATATAAAGGAAAAGGAACAAGTGAGACGGACCATGTAGCCTGTCCTCTATGTCTTCATTTTTCCCAATAAGCCTCCCCATTTCAATCCAATCAAGACCATCATTCCACATGGTTACATTGGCCACCCAGGGAAACATTTTTCGACTCTGCGGTGTGTTACCGCCATGCTTGTTGTATACACTTGAATGTATGTATGTGCTGTGGAGAATGTTCGCACCGGCAAATAAGCCCTTTTTCCCAGAATGTTTTCTGGAATGTTATATGCCCACATTGAAATATGTACATTTGGAGAGAGAAGGCCAAAGCCAAAAGGGAAAGATGTCGTGAACGCGACCACTTCCTTTCACCGAATAAACATAATATGAACTTATATTTCGCTATAGTAATAATACACTTCGCGACATTTTATTCATTCCTTTTCCCTGACCACTCTCTGCAACACATTCCAGAAGAGAGGGAGAGAGAGAGTAAAACTTGTACGATTCTGGAGATGGGAAAAGTGTGTAGCAACTTCTAATTCGAAAATCTCAAGTCACCTATCAAATAATAACATGGCAATGCTCCTAGCTAAAAAAAATATATAAGTGGACGAGCAGCAGTGCTTTCAAGTTGAAATAAAAGTGCAGAGTGAAAAAAGAGAAGAAAAAAAACAGGAAAAAAAGTTTGTGAATCAGATCACACTTTTTCGTCCCTAAACAAAGATTACGAGACACATGTGAACTGAGAGGCCGTTGGTATCTGTTAGGGAAAATTTTCCCCTCGTGCGTTCTGGGAAATATGATATGCGAGAGTGTGTCGGAAATTAAAATTTTGATTAGGATAAAGCACCTCGTCTAATATACCCTCACTGTCCTAATATAGCTCCATGAATTAGCCAAAGGAAAATATGGTTGCAAATGGAGAGGAGAGAGAAAGGGTTTTTGCATAAAATGTGACGCTAACTTCACCTACAGCGCATTTTACTTTCCATTACGGCATTCTCCTCCTTCCATTTCCGAAAGCACAAATTCCACGGATGCCTTTTATATATTCTCTTGACTAGAATCCAACACAAGAGACAGGAGAAAAGTGAAGACGAAGTATTGCTATAAACATGGGGAAACACAATTGTTGTGGAAGGGTTTCTAAGAAGGGAAAACTTGTACGAGTCATCCTCCCTAATACAAATATATAGTGTCTTTGTTCCACTTCAAATGCAGAGGAAACAACAACTCAGACAATATATCGTTTAGTCTACTTTATATGAACAGTAGATAGCAATTTGTTTAATATCAGAATAATGCACCACCACCATCATGCCCCTTTCCAGTGGTGAAGAAGAGTGCAATACCGCTTTTCCTATTCTCGAGTCAAGATCATCGACATTTTATTTGAGTTGATTTTAAAGCGTGATACGATAGAGTATCACTCACTGCTCACTTTTTGTACATTTCATACAAAAAACGATAGGATGTACAAATGAAACCCATACGTCTTGACAACCACATTCTTCCAGCATTGTACATTTTTATTCTTATATCACAAACACAATAGAATAGAGGAAACCCGAACTGGAGTAGTTGGAGGGAGAGAGGGTTTTTTTTGTGTATCCTCCTCAGCGTTAGTGCGGTAGGAAGACGAAAGTACTTTTTTTTGTTATTCTAGTGCTCTGGCTCCCATTTTATGAATCTATGCAGACATTCATGGGAGTGTGTGTGTCTTTCCCAGTAAAGCTTTCCTCTCTCCTTGTCTCTACGTGTAAGTCTGATTGAGTGAGTAGCTTACACTACTCCTACTCGTCTTCTCGAAAAGGAAAAAAAGAGTACCGATTTCAGCTGAAAATATATACACACTTGCATACATAGAAAAAAGGATGTGAAAAAAGGAGAAAATGGGGTGGTTATACATCATGCAAACGAAATGGCTTATATCCTTTCTCCCAAGCAATTCCTACTTTTCATGATTTTCCTCTTTCTTCAGGGCATACCTTTTCCCTTTTCCCCAAAAAACGAATGAGCTGGGTTGAGTGAAAAATATGCAGAATAGATATACAGACATAACCAACCAAACTATCTCTACCTGCGCAACTTTTCCATTATGCCTCGAGTCCATGTGTGCAATACTTTTCATATTTCCTCACACCGTATCAGAGACCAGTGACTTCACCGGTGTTTTTTTTCCAGACTTTCTTCGAACCAGTTGAATAAGTCAAACGTATCATGTTTCTTTTTGTATTTTTTTCCAGGGCATGTGATCCCATACTTTCACTTGGTGCAAGTTCACCTTGAAGTGAATGTTGAGGGCGAGGAGGACCATTAATATAAAATAGCTAGAGATCATGCAAGTTGATGTTGATGCACCACCAATTGTGAGCATACACACCAGTATTTTACACCTAACATTTTTGGTAACACAATGAGGATTTTTATTCCTTAAACACATCAGCAACAATCAACAGAGTCTCAGAAATGATTCATATTATTGTTATAAAATATATATTTTTACTGTTTTGTTTGCACTGTTATTCGTATTGTATCAAACATGCAGTTTAGTAGTACAAAAAAATTACAACAAAAGCATCAACAGACAACATCTTAGTATGTAAATTGGCACGATACCCCTCTTCTTACTTTCTAACAGGAAAACAAAGAAAAAACGCACGTAATTTGTAGACGCATGTCACAAATCGAAAGAAAAAAATGATTTTTTTACCCCTCAGGTTCACCACCAAAGTAACAAACAAAACGAACTACGATTCCCAATATGAATATCGATATACCCGCATACCGACATGAAAATACATATTATGACAATCTTGTGACAAATTGTCAAATCACAAATTTACCTCCTTCTTTTCTTGTCATTACGAGTGCATTTCTTTCTCGTTCCGTTTCATTTAGCGACAGTGTGTGAATATAATATGTTTGAATTTAAGCCAATTGTCAAACCTATTTGATAAAAATCATATTTTCTTGAATTGAGAGGAGACGGAGATACAAACACGTGCGACAACAGATACTAATAATTATACAAAACATCTATATAATATTGCAACAAGTATATATTTATATAAAATATATGCATTTTTATAGTTATAACATTGGCGTAGTCTTTTTGATACATACCCCCCACGGAGTGACTTTGGTACTGTGTCGTCGAACATAGCAAAGTTCTGAGAATATTATCGACGGTAACTAACTCATAAGTTGTGTGTACGAAGTAAAAAATAAACTATACATTAAACCCCTCAAGAATTGCTCTAACATCTACAAATTCATTTGTTGTACAAATACGTCAAAAAAGGGAAAAAGTAATGAGTGGATTTGGTTTGGTTCGTGTGTGTGTGTGTGCACGTCTATATTTCTTCATCTATTTCGAAATCTCTTGTTTTGAGCTCTTCATGCGCACCTGTGGACAACCATTAATATCTTTAAAACATGCAGTTTTTAAGCGTTTTGAAAATTGTAATTTTGAATTTCACAGTAAATTTCAACAAAGCAAAATAAATTAAGATGACTTTTAACAATACCGTGCTCGTCTGTTCCAAGTTCATAAGTAAACTGAATGACAATTATTTCCCTTGAGCAAGAGTATAAGAGAAGTGTGTCATTTGGGAACTTATTTAAATGGAACAAACTTGTATTGAGAGACATATATTGTACGATGGTCATTATGCGATTGACATTCTATTCATCAAAAACTTGGAGGACTTTTTCCCAAAATGCCTTTCATCTCTGGACGGAGTGCTCAGTTCAGAATGAGCTTTCTTAGTATTACTATCTCCGTCGACAACGGAGGACATAGCGTCTGATACAGTCTTAGACTCTGGAGTGGGCAGTGGAGTGCTCAGAGCATCTCTGTCTCCCACGCTTTCCAAAATCGTTTTCCTGCCAGAGTCCCCTTCCTGTGAGTCAAATTTCTTTACCCGAAACCATTGGCTTTCGCCATAGGTTACTGGCTCGGCTTCAACTGCTGCTTCAGGTGTTGTGGTTGACTCCTTTGTGGAGCCATTCTTGGTTTTTGCTGAGAGGGAAAGTGTCCTCCTTCTGGGGAACAACTTGCGTCGTCTGAGAACGCCGACTCGGGTTGACTCTGGTAATTCCCGAATTTCATCGTCGTCACTTTTGTCGTTGACGATGTTCGTGTCCACGGGTCTTGTCATGCGACTTGCTGATGAAGAAGGGGATTCTGCTGCTGGCTCTTGGTGATTGTTGTGCTCAGGTGCGCCCTCATCGTCCTTCCCGTCGGTTGTTGATGACAGCGAGGAGAAGGTCTTCTTGATGCCTGGTCGCTTCCGACGGAATTGTCTCTTTGACTTGAAGAGGATGGTGGTGCCATCATGTTGAAGATGTGGATCCTGTTGGTCTTGAGTCTTTGTTCGGATCAACAATGGTCCTCCATCTGTTTTACTGCTGAAGCGAATATTCTTTGGGATATTCGAGTCGATAATGTCATCTTCGGTGTGCCACGTTGGAATGACCCTGAGTGAAGTCTCTTTGGAAGCGAAGGGCTTGGAGTCCGAGGCATCCTGATTATTTGACGATGTGTTGGGTAAGAGAAGTGTAGGCTTGTATGTTGTCACAGAATGCGCGTCCTCGGTGACATCTGCCGCTGTTGCAATATGATTCTGGAAATTTTTACGTGCAATATCCGCAATCTTGTCCTTCAAATTCTGCTTGTTGTTAAATCTTCCCATAGGTTTCTTGCCACGAGTGATGGCCGCTTCCGTCGAGGAATCAGTGGCAATCGTTTGTTTCTTCTGGTCTTTATTTTTGAGCTTGCTCCAATGTTTGCGTGCGTCAAGACGTGTTTTCTCTTCTTTTCCCCGAAGGCCTGTGGCATTCTTCGGGCTTGGGACAACGTTCAGCCTGACATTGGATTGGGATTGTTGCTCATCTTGCTCGCCGCCGCCCACCATCACATCCTCAGACTTCTTAGCTCCTCCTTGTGTCTGTACAAATGCATCATCGAAAGGTGTGAAAAAGTCATCAAAGAAACTTCCAGGTGGGTGTATATCTGGAGAATGGTGCACATGCGGTTTCGTGTATACGGGTCTTGCCTGAGCTGGTGTTGCAGGTAACACAGGGGAAGCGGATGAGGTGGCCATCGCATCAAGGTTCAGCTGTGGGTGTTCCACATATTGAGCTGGAATAGTCTCAAACTCTGTGCTCTGACTCATCGATGTCTCCATCTGAGGTCTTCCCCTGAGATGGTGGTTCCTGCCTGGATGTCTACCTCGACCAGGGCCTCCACTCAGAATGGGATTGGGGGAGGGGGCGGGCACCATTTGTGGCATCATCGAGGGAGGGTTGATTGGGATATTCAAGGGGGATGGGGGGCCGGGCATGTGTAGGGTGGGCTGCTCATTGAACAATGGGGGCTGGCCGGTGGGGAAGGATCCATCGGGAACCTCGTAACTGTGAGCTTGCCGGGGTGCATTATCTACGGGGTCAAATAACTGATTAGGAACACCATGAGGGTGTCTGGGTCCACCTGGATGGTGGAATGGTCTATGTTGTCGATGATCTGGTGGTGGAGGTGGTGGTCCAGAGGGCGTTGCGTATGGATTTTGTGGTGGGAAACTGTATGGATTTAGGACTGGTCCCTGTTGTGGCGGAGGCCCTTGGTGATTATTATTATTGTTATTCCTGTGGTTAGGTTTGTGAGGTCGTCGAGGCGCCCTTGTGAATGGCAAATGGTCAGAGTACGCAGACAACTGATGATGGTTAGGACTGGGCGGAGTTGGTTGATGATGTTGAGGAGGAGGTGGACGTCCGAATGGATTATTGCCTACTCCGTAATTTGGAGTGCGCCCTCCGTGGTTGTCAAACGAGTGGTCTTCCCTTGGAGGAAAGTGTTGTGTTGTTGGGCGGAAGTTGGCAGAAGGGAAGTGCTGAGTGTGATGTTGTTGAGGGGGTGCGGACTGCTGCTGCTGTGGTGGATGTTGCTCATGGTTGGCCTGCTGTTGTTGTAAAACGTTATGATGAATCACATGCGGTTTAGCATTTGGCATGGTAATAAAAGACACCGGGTTCTCTCCCGCATTCTTTGACGGATCCTGGTTGAATCCTGGGGGAAAGAAAAATTCATCTGAGAAGAGGGGACTTTCATTCACGACTGGTGGTGTAGATTGTGGGTTTGGGGAGGCAGGTTTTGGCTGATCTTGTGGGTTCTGCTCCTCATTCGGTTGCTGTTGTTGCTGCTGCTGCTCCCTCTGATTCTGCTGCTGTTTATGTTGGTTTTTTGGACGTCTACGTCTAAGTCCAGGATGTGGTCGGTGTGAAGGAGGGCCAGAAGAGGAATCATTACTCTCTTGGGGTTGTCGACGACCACCTCCACCACCACCTGAATGTTCTGCGCTTCCAGAGTTGACGCGTCCGCGATATGGGCGAGGTGGTCTTGCTACCTCGAGTGGAGGTTCCCTCTGAGATTCATGGAAACGTATTTTTGCCGAGTCTCGTTCCCTTTCTCTGTCGTTTTCTCTGTCCTTATTTGGAAGGTTTATTACTGGCCCAGGACCTGGGAAGTCTCGAAAAAGATCTGGTTCCGAAGATGGGAAATTAGGCAAATTTGGAAATGGAGGCAAAGATCCTATTTCATCTGAGAGATTTTTTACTTCATTGTCTCGAGGTCTACTGTCACCGCCCTGATCTGGTCCAGCGGATGTGTTTGGAGACTCCGTTGACAAATTGTTGTCACCTGGAGGGCTATTTTGTTGATGCTTTCTAAATACTGGTCTTACTCTTTGCCCTTCTGATTTGGAACCCGGAAATGGCGGAAATGGCTTGGGTTCTCCAGGACCAGAGTTTGATCCAGGGCCGTCACTGCTACCTCCGTCTTCCCCGCTGTTAGCAAAAGGGTTTGGTCGTCGGAGTCTGGTCCGTATTCGTACCCTTCCTCGCCCACCAAATTTAGGCTTCAAGTTTAACCCGGGTTGAGATTCGTCTGATCCTTGGGATACTTTAGGTGGGCCATCATTCTCGGGTTCTCGGTCATTAATGTTTTTCTCTTGATTGTCGCCACCATGGTGCTTGTGTTTGTGCAGGCGATGACGGTGAGCCTTAAACTTGGGGAATACACTTGGTGGAGGTTCTACTCCTTCCTCGCTAATAGTGGGTGGGCCATGCTGGTGTTTCAGTTTGGAGGTAAACTTTGGCTTCTTCACAACAATGTTCTCTTCAGACTGACTCGTCTCAAATGGCTGACGGTTATTATTCTGATTCCAGGCGTTGTCGCTGAACAAGGAATTTGGAAGACGGACACTATCCCCAAGTTCTGGTGGCATCGGTACTTCAACATCATTTGACGCAGGTGAATGCTGCTGATGATTGTTGTTTTTCAGTTGCATTATATTCTCGCGGAACAATGTGTTTGTATTCAAATTATTGAAATGATTTTGTGAAGTTGGTCCTCCCGTGGGTGGCAAGAACTGGTACTCGTCTTTCGGCGTTGACGATGGGGGCAAGTCGAATTCATTGCTTAGAGGAGGCTGCTGATGGAAGACATTTTTCTGAGGAGCATGATGCTGCTGCTGCTGGTGTTGGTGGTGTGGGTGATGATGGTGGTGATGCGGATGGTGTTGATGATGACGAGGAGGAGGATGCTGGCCATGTTGATGACCCTCTGGTTCAGACTGTGGATAGTCATGGAGTTGGTTGTCATTTGGGGCGTTTGAAAAGTTCGGGATTTGAGGAGGGTCCGGAATATGAGGAAACCCTTCCATAAAATTTTCGGGTGCTCCTTGCGCGTAGTCTTGAGGAGGACCGTGGTTCTGAGGAGCACTTGGATAATTTTGGTGATTATTTTGAGAAGGAGGTGGAGGACCACTGGGGCCAGTAGGAAAGCCTTGAAGTGGATGACCCTCTGGAATCTGTGGAAAACCTTGTAGTTGGTTATCGGAAAATTCCTGAATATGATTTTGATTATCTCTTTGAAAGTCAGGGATCTCATGTTGAGGATTTCGTGGATAAGAGCTTTGAAATGGTTTCATAATAGGTTTCCATCCCTTGTACGTTGAGGATAGATATCCATGTGGACTAGTGTCGCCAAGCGAGGATGGCCCATACGCTGCTGTTGTTTGTGGTAACTTTGGTTGCGTTGACTGGGTGCGGAAGCCTCCGGCAGCTGGAATGTTGGAATGCTCATTGAAAGATGGAATTTCATCTTGCTGGAAGTAGGGCTGAGGTGGACTTTGAGATGGGAACTGTCGAAGAGGATGTTGCTTCATAGGAGGAGCGATGGACGGATGAGAAGTATGTGCTGGAGTGGGATCCCTTTGGAAAGCTGGACCAAAGGATGGCACCTGCGGTTTCGGAGCAGCTGCATACTGAAGTTGGTTCTTGGGGAGACGAAGCTGTTGAGACGGCGATGTCTGCTGTTGGTTTGGTCGTGAATGATGAGGATGATGGTGGTGATGATGCGGATGATGTTGCGCACCATGTGCCGAGTGATGGTGAGGGTGGTGATGATGAGGATGGTGATGGTGATGATGTCTTGTAAAGCGGGGAAGTCCATGCAGTAATGGAATCTGGAAACGAGGTTTGTAACTACGATGAGGTCTATGGTTCACAGGGTGCTGGACAGGTATCATGTTCGGATGAAGAGAGTGGTGGCGAGGAGGTCTTGGATGATGTGGTCTGGGAGCCATCCTCTGGAGTCTCACAGGATGACGTCGATGAGCATCGGCCACATTCCATAGTATACCTCCCGTCACAAGTAATATCTAGGGAAAGCCAGCGTGAATTAGAGCAAAGTAATCTAACTCTATCCTTCATGGTCCACTCATTTCCTTTCTTCGAAAATCATAACTAACGAATTTAAACTGCGTAGATCAACAAGTTTCATTTCATGGCGTATTCTTAGCAATGCACTAAAAATGATTTTCTCTCCCAAAAAATGCAAAAATATTTTCTGTGGACTTGATAATATGACTTAATAATTGATAAGGACGGAGGTGCCCCATTGCTACAACCTGAAACCTTACTTTGCTAACACCATGAAACATTACTTCGTTCTTAGTAGTCTTGTAAAAATTGTTAATTTGATTAAAAACATGCCTCCACACATTGACTTCTAGTGTCAACAAGTTGAACGCTCAAAATGGAACAATTCTAATTAAATCTTTCTTTACTTACAACAACCTCACTCTGATCAACTCGTGTAATTTTCATTTGTTGATGTGATTGATAAAATCAAAATGTTATTTAATTTAATTGTGTAGTAGCATTGTACTAATTGTAACAAATGCGTTATAGCATGTTTTTAAATCTTCACTTTCTAGAGCTCCTTGTTCAAATGTAATCTCGAGTCTTGCAAGAAACATGGATTTTGCAACAGAAATGCACTAAAAACATGAAAAAATTGTAGCTCAGATTTTCGATTTGCTTGTTTGATTAGCAATTGTGTGTTACGAGGCTGCACGTCCACGCATGCGTTGCAGGTTTATTGTGCACTAAAGTGCAAATGCAAGCCTATGCAACTCTTTTCTCGCCTTTTTAGGAGCGTGCTATTTTACAGACTTCGTGATTTCTTAGATAACATCACGCAGACTAAATAAAAGATTCTTTCAGGTTTTGGGAAAACTATAAATCGACTAGATTGCAATAATGCTGTCAAATGCGTACAGGTAAAATTACTTTGAAACCTCTGATTTTACATAACTCCCTTCTGAAATATTTCTGTAGTTTTAAATCACTTCAGTATTTACTCTTTCAAACAAATAAAATTAACTAAACAACTCAGTAAGATTGAGTTGAATGCTCCTAGGATTCATAGAGTATCTTATCGATCAGTTTAAAAATCGGCGAAGATCCGTGCCCATTCATTGATATTCATAAAGCAAATCTCATTGTGAGATGATAAGGAAAGTTCCAAACGAGACTGTCGGTTGACAAGTCGCCAATTTCTTACTAGCATTTACATATATGCAAATCATAAGGTAATTAAAAAGTTTCGTTGCACAATCAGAGATGATTAGGAAATGAGCGGAGCATTGAAGAATGTATAAAATACAAGAATTGCTACTGCCATTGTCACACTCACCAGTATCAACTTCATGTTGCTTAAAACTCCTGAATTCCACCGAAGCAAGTAGTATCACAAAAGAATATTTTCATTTGAGCAGTTATTCTCAGTTCTGAATGTTGAATTTTTTCCGATTTGAGAGAGAGTTGTCTTCCGAGTCACAATCCAATTATTTTTAAAAAAAAACAAGAATCCAATTCAGTTCTCATCCAAACACTTCGATGTGTTTTGCGTTATTGTTTTCAAAAACTAAAATCACTTTATATTTGTTCGAATCACAATCTCCGAATAGTCACTTCCAGTTATTAGTTATAAAGATGATTGCACAATACTGTAGCTGAAATGTCCATTTCCTGGATCACGGTTTCTCAGTCACGGAACACTAAACAAGCTAACGTTCCATAAATCAAAAGCAATCTACGGTTTC
>JAQFZW010003727.1:0-12106 GCA_034687055.1 Heteromurus nitidus | reverse complement strand
TCTAGCTTTGGCAGGTTCGATAATATCAACCTTTTATTAATTTGACTAACAGTTAAAAATGGAAGATAACTTTACTCAACATAAATTGTATTCTTTGGCAGGAGGATATTCAGTGATCACTCGTCAAACTAATATCGTTTGGGTGATGTACCATGGGATAATCAGCATTTTGGACATTCTCACAAGCCGGTTCGGCGACATGATGTTCATGCACCCTTTGGAATACCGCAAGTACATCATGGGTGGTCAGCAGCAGTCCAAAGGAAAGAAAGGAAAGCGGACCAAGGCGAAGCCGCGAGGACGAAAGTTGTCCAAGACCCAACCTCAGCTTCCCTCACTCGGACGAATTTGGCAGGAGTGCGGAGATGAATTTGGGGATCGGGGATGTGCCTACGTTCTCGTAGGGATTGCCTTTCTCATGTTTATCGTCTACAATGGGAGCATCGTTGTCGGCGACAAAAAGGCGCATCAGGCCACCCTCAACTTTCCGCAACTTGGCTACTTTGCTCTAGTGTTTGGTGCTTTCACGGCGCCCTTTGTTCTCTTCAGAATAAAGGATGTCGTGGCCCGCATCCTCCACATCCCGTGCAACCTCACAATTATCTCCCTAATTGTCGGGGGACTTATCTACTGTAATACTCCTGTTCACCCTTATCTCCTTGCGGATAATCGGCACTACACCTTCTACATTTGGAAGAGATTCTATGAGCACATCCCTTGCTTCCGATATCTCTGGATCCCCGTCTACATGTTCTCTTGGTTGTCACTCTTCTCCACAATGGGAATTGAGAAGGTCTACCTCTTCACATACTTCTTGTGTACGGCGGTCAACATTGTGCCCCAGTTGTTGATGGAGTTTCGCTATTTCATTCCGGCATATCTCTTGGCCCGCATGACTTTCCGAAATGTGAGTTGGATGGAGTTGTTCCTCGAGTTTGCCATCTCTCATGCAGTCAACTTGGCCACCTTGTACTTGTTCTTGTACAAGCCTTTCAAGTGGCCGGATTCGGATGACAGCCAGAGATTCATGTGGTAGTTGGAAAGAAGCTGCTTTAAACACTCTCTTAATTAAACATCATATCTTACAAATTGTTGTCGCTAGATTTCTAGTTTTTATACTGTCAAAATGAAATGGTTAGCTCATACCTTTTTCTACAGTTGTCACTTCAAATGTAATATTTAAATATTTGCACATTATTGTATACAGAGAAAAATATTATTGTATGTAACCCTATTTCCATATAAAAAGATTACAAATGGCCGGTAAAATTTTGTTGTCGTTTTACTCTAATTTGATGATCTAAGACTCTTAAGAAAAGTATTTATTTTCGTTTATGCAATTTAGTGAAATGATTAGTGGGTTCTAGTCATTCAATGATGCTCCCTGAATATGAATGGTTTTTATGTTTGGTGGCTATTTATTGTTTTAGTGTAATTGAATTGTTTCGGTTGTGAATTAGTATATATTTTATGTACCACGATTACAAGTTTCTGTATTTTTCTACTTCGAAAACAGTCTTAATGGCATCAAAATGGGTATGTTTATGAAACCGGAATCCGTAATAAAAATTTAAGATAACAATAAAATTGATACACCGTGTCAGATATGATTGCCAGCTTTATTTTTGACTGGTTCAGATTCAAAGATTAATGGAAAGTGTTCAGAGAGAGTGCAAACCGTATACACAAGTATAAGGCTCATCTTTGCATTATGAGTCTACATGCATGCGTGAATCCACTGTCTGAGAGAAGCAGGTTGATTTATGGTAAGAACATGGTAATACCTCGTGAGATCGGCTCTACATTTCTATGATAAAGATTGGCAGGGTAAGTCGCTTACCTTGTAAAAATGTCATCGAGATCCCTCTACATGTCATGTCAGTCGATATGTGGAAACCCCTTTAGTCCCGTTTTCATACTCAATGCACACTGCAATGCACACACTTGTGTCAGCTCGTGGAAAGAGTGAACGAAAGTGTATTTCATACAGGTTTTCATAAGAATTTATTGCCACTCGCCACACCGTTCCCTTCCAAAAATGTATCCTTTTCTCTCATAGTATTTGATACTCACAATCAGACAGTGACAGACTAAATATTAAAAATCTGAGGTGTTCTCCTAAACGAAAGTATGACACATAGTGTAAATATTTCTTACACTAATCGATTCTGAGAGTTTTTCTTAAAAATTCATAAGTTGACGCACGTACATGTACGTACATACTTCTTCCATTTTAAAGGGAGAAGTCTATGAGTTTACCGAAGTGGTCTATGTGGAAATGTGTACAAAAGCATCATTATGTGGTTTTTACACGATTTTTGTCTGAATTTGCAGAGAGAACATCAATATGAACTGAACAAGTAATTATTCGTGTATTTGATTTGTGGGTTTGACGAAATGTGGTATAGAAGTTGCTTTGAGGCTTGCTCATTTGCTCGTCTCACGTAAGATGAAAGGTTAAGCCACGAATGTAGCATACTTCACACAAATCTTATTTAAGACGGTATGGCACGCCACCGGACAGAAAGTCTCGCAAACGTCGCCAAGGTTTAAAACCGTCATCTCGTTGAAAAAACGATCGGAAATTAACATTGCGACATAATCGTACAAGTGTTAGTCGTGAAAAGCAGTGAAAGCGTTGTTTAGAGTCGCCGTGTATGACTTAGAATGGAAAATTTTCGATGCGGTTAATATCAAAAGTTCTGACTGCTCCGTGTGGGCTTCAGGGGAGATTAGAATATGTAGACATGCCAGAAGACGTGATTTTACGAAGTACTGAAAGGCTACCTAACTCCGTAGGAATTTATATCCTACGATCAACCTCCTTGCCATGAAATTTATTAAAGCGTTAAAAAGGTAAAAGTTTAAAAATGTAATATTACTTACGATTAGATTCAGACGCCTGAATTTGTGAGATCTAGGCTATCTTCACGCGGAGACATTTGTCTCAAGCACATTTGCACGCGGTACTATTTGACCTATATGACATTTGAACTCTAGGTATGTTGCCCTCTAGGATATTTGCACTCGGCTTCATTTGCCGTCAAAAATATTTTCGAAGGATTTTTCTTTTCGCCTATCTGTACAATTTTTTGCACTCCTAAATATTTTCAATGAGTTTCGAATTTCCATAACTTTTAATCAAAAATATTTTTTAGTCCAGCAAACACATCGCTTCCGGTATTCGGTTGTTTATGTAGAGTGGGCGTGACCAGGGCTCCTCAGCTGCTGCAAGCTGTAACAGTTTCAATAAATTCAAAAGGTTCTTGATCTTCGTCGGTTCTGGTGGAACTCTTCCTTCGCAACCTTACCGTCATGCTTCCGGAACTCGTGGAATGCCTTATTTATTTTTGCAATTTGGATTTTAGGGTGCTTGGAGTCCATGTTATATTTAAATGTAGTGGGCGGTGGGTTCGACTTTGCGTCTTCGTCACTTTCTTCTTCATTTTATTAGTTTTGATTGGGGATGCAGTGGTTGTATGCACTCAGCTAGAGCACGAGTCAAGTTATTTTCCCAGATGACACCACCACTGCATGCGTAATAGTCGTCGTCTGGGAAGAGGAAGTCCAGTCCATCCAGCGTTGCACTTGAATTGCACGGGGGTTGGGTG
This sequence comes from Heteromurus nitidus, assembly GCA_034687055.1. Classification (NCBI taxonomy): domain Eukaryota; kingdom Metazoa; phylum Arthropoda; class Collembola; order Entomobryomorpha; family Entomobryidae; genus Heteromurus; species Heteromurus nitidus. Next base: position 8,495 of record JAQFZW010003727.1, on the reverse strand, counting down.
GCAGACATTCTCAAACTTCTGAAAGTAACTTTTAAAAACATTACAAAACTTAAAACCCCCACGAACCAGATACAAGAAGCATGTAACCCACTATCAAGTATCAACACATACAAATTGGATAATGATTCCACAAGGTTGTGGATTCAAATTTACTTTTTGATCTGACCGTGAGACAACTTGATTCACTGCTGCCCGGTCACTGGTCACCGCGCTGGAGTCAGAACTTAGATTTTACTTTGTCCCTAATCCAAATATGTTTTGAAAAAGTTTGGAAATTGGCCGCTATTTCGAAATATCGTTGAAAATAAGGCACAGAAGTAAAATCTAAGTTTAGATTATTCATCAGAGCATTAGCCCTTCATTTGGCCAAATCGGTGACAAAGGTATTTGTCCGTTTGGTGACCCGTCAAAGTGCGTGGGTCTGTAACGCCTGTACTTTTTAATTTTCATAATACTCTAATTTTTTCGCAGACACCTCATCCAGATTCTAGTATGATATTGACAGTATATCATTACCACCATTCAGTTTTTTTAATTCACCGAGCGAAACGAAAAGTAAATTATAATTTGTGCCTGGAAATCATTAGTTATCAAAAGTCGCTTAGCATTTGTCTATGAAGCAATGCGAAATATTATACAACATCAACATACAAAATAATAAAACAGTAACTCTCGTTTGAGTTAGAAACTCAATCGCTAAAACTGTTTTAAAAGAAGAGAGGCGAAACCCCACGAATTCCCATATTGACAAAACCAATCGTCTCAAATCTTTTCCAGGAAATCAACAGTCCATCCAGATTATGTGCATGTCTTACATTTTCGCAGATTACTCGATCCTCGCCTCCTATTCCAAACCACGTTTCTCTCTCCTCGCTTGTGTACTCAATTTTTATTTTTTGTTCCTTCCGCAGCAGGTGACTTCACTCCACTCGGAGAAAATGATGGGGAAATATTTTTATCGGTTGATCCTCCACCGTTTCCCTTTTATTCTAGCAAAAAAAACTTTTCTTTATCTGACGTTTCACGTAAGCAGCAGAAACTTAGTATTCTTACTTCTTTTCATGCTTTTTTGTTTATGCAACCAAGCATTTCCCTTCATTCTTTAACGCTTTATTCCCAACTCCAAAGTGAAACCTAAAAAAGCATCTTTTTCCACACTTACCCACTTATAATAATACTTTTCTCTCCTTGTGCTTGTTTTCCTTTTTTCGAACAACTTTCTCTGCTCAAAGAGTTTAGGAGATGCCATGCTGCGTAAAAGTGAATAGTAAATGCTAATGCTCACGTGGAAGGGTGTACATATAAAAATGTGCAGAGAAAGCGGAAAATTGAATATAAAAATTGTTCATGGACACCAAGACCATACCGACTAAACGCACTTTTTTCGTCCCGAAATAAAACCCAACTTTTTTTTATTACAAACAACATTTGACTTCTATTTTTGTGTATATTTTGTCGTTTCTTTTCCACCAAAAGAAAAAACATCCCTAAAATTTTTTATAGAAAAAAGGGGAAAATATGATGTGTTTGGTGTGCAGTTCTCTCCGTGACTCTGACATGTTTATACTCCTCTGCTATTTTATTTATTTGATTGTACGTAGTTCATTACGGCTTGTGGGAAAATATATTCAGATACACATGAGTCATATAATCAGGAAAAAAATGAGGCTTTATCATGTTCCTCTCCTCTGGAAAACACATTCTCTCACAATGTAAAATGTAGCCTATTCAGATTCACTAAAACTATCCAACTTTCTTTCTCCACCTTTTTTACGAACATCCGGCCATTCTTCATTCATTCTTGCGTGAGAACTGCTTTCTTTCTCTTCTTGAATTTGTAGGTGTAATGCTTGTTGTGTCCTTTTCTCTGCCTTGTCAACATTTTCGCACAAGGCAATTTTCTTAGATATTCTTTCTTTCACAAGCTTGAGCTGAAAATCTCCATAAAATAATTTGTTGTTTATGCTCAATGCTAACCTCTGCTTCTTGTGGATTTTTTTTGACATGGGACCACACAGTGAAAATCTGGTGGTGTCGTAAAAATCAAGGATTACGAGAGGCAAATAAAAGGAGAAATAAACTCGGCGAGAGGGAATATACATTTTTTACGACGGACCATTTCTTTAATGACATTTTAATGGAGACATCTCAAAAAGTTCACACCGGGAGCACAAGAAAACATGGGACATGAATGCATAATACAAAACCAGAAATATTTCTCTCTCCGTGTTTTATTTGTTTCTTGATCTGATTCACACAATCCGTTATCGTTAGGATATGAAGGAGATATTAAACGAAGAAATCATTTTATGCACATTTTCACACGAAGAAATGGTTGCGTTCAGCTTATTACGAGAAATGATTTATCGCAACCATTTTCTCTTTCGAGAAACAATCAGACACATTTTTACGCTGGTTTTTTTCCTTTCCAAAACACAAGCCACTTTTGGTATTTTACAAAAGAAATCTAGCTTCTCATCGTCTTCTCTACTTTTTCCCCAGGATTTGCTTATCAAAGAGAAGATAAAAATGTTGATGCCCACGCAAGACATGCCTTCGCTTCTGGACAAGAAGTTTTCAAAAAGACATTAGCTTTTTTGTGGAAGAGCTTCGACTACCCTTGGGTTTTTTGAAAGAAGGTCGGAGGTTGCTGGCTTTTTGGTTCTTTCAAAACTTTTCGTACATTCTCTCTCCCGAGAGCATTATCCCTTTCCTCTCTCACTACTTTCCTTTATGTCAAGCCTTTTTTCTCCGACTTTTTCTTTTGTGCTAAAAAGTGAGAACATTTTCTCTCCTTTCATTTTTCAAGACTTTTGAGAGAAAGTAGTAGGAAATATAATTGTGACAATTATTCCCGTAATTTCCTCTAGTGACCTGAGAATTTCATAAATGCTTTGCTAAAGTCGAGAGAGACACCCACTTGCGTATCATTACAGTGGAGAAATATTTTATTTAAAAAAATCCAGTACACGAATGCGTCATAAAGGAATCTTCTCCCATTTTTGGTTGAGAATGAGTGGACACTCATTTGTCACGTCACGTGTGTCACACTTTTGTGAACTCGACTCACTCGATCCGTGCTTCCTCCATTTGTCCCATTCTTCCTTCTCCTTGGAAACGGAGAGGAAAGCAAGACACCCAGTTCACTGCACACATGTGGCATGATGGTTGCTTGCATTATAAAAAGTACTTTGCTCTACACAACTTTCCATGCCCCTACTCAGCTCCAGTCCAACCAGTCCAGTTTATTGCTTCGATATTTAGCTGGACTGCTGGACTGGAGTGGAGGAGCCCTGGCCCCATGTAGTCAACGCAGCCCTAAAACTGTTATTCCCTCTCGTCTGGTCTGGTCCCACAAAAAAGCTACAAAAATATTCCGTTCGTAGTTCGGTAACTACAACCTTTGTCCTAAGATAGCTCCAATTCCAACACAAAAACCAGCAGAAGCGATTTTACTTATCGAAACATCGTTGCTCCTTTGAAAGTCCAGGCAGAAGGTTTCAAGAGAGAGAGAGAGAGAGGGGAAAAGCGGAAGTCATGAAACACAATTCGTATGTATTATGACGTGAGATGTTTAAGCCGGCACCAGCTGCGAGATCCACGAGAAACGCATAATACTAGCCCATTCCCAATCTCTACACTATTTCTCCAGCATTTTCGTTGAGAGAGGAAAAAATCCTTGTTTTTTCTACGTTCGGTTTCTGAAGCATGCGATTACTATGCCGCCCATATATAAGTATAATGTGTAGGTGTGCAAGAAACATACATACACACACGCCTCGAACAAAAAAATATATATCCCCCAAAACGCAGACATTATATTCGGTCTTTTGTTTGTCTTTAGCGTGTGTAGCTCTGTAATGAAGAGAAGGAGTAGGTGGATTATCCCAGGAAACACACACATCACACATGGAACTCTGGATACTCTGGTCTGGAGTAGAACTGGAAGGGCAGCATTTGTGAATGAGTGCGAAAGAAGGGAAAAGCGAACAAGTTCTCTCTCTCTCTCTCAATGCATAATGCGGCAAGCGAGGTTGAAAAAAGCGTGCCACAATACTCTAAAGTATAGATTGGATGGATGGATATTTTCTCTTGGAAAACAGACCGCCAACGCCGCTACTATTTTCTCTTTAGTCAACTTCTCTCGACTTTTTTTTGTCCGACTCGTCAAATTTCAACGGGACCCAGGATATTCTTGAGTCCTTTAAAAAGCTTCACTCCTCCGCTTTCCAATGCCTAAGCCATTTGAGTATATCTGCTTTCCCTTATTATTTTTTCTCTTTCTCTTCAACTGGCAGCACATTGCAGGCAAAAAGTGGGTAGAGCGCGTGCGACGGAGTTGACTCTGTCAAGTGGAGTGAGCGAGTGCGAAAGAAAAACAAGCTTAAAGCCTCTCTCTCTCTTTCTCTCTGCTGCGAGCAGTTCCAAAAAATCCAACTCCAGTGGTTTGGTTTCGCTTGCCTTTGCCTTGCAACTTTCTTGGGGGAAACGTGGCCAAGTCGCTGCAGTTGTGTGGAAGCAGTGACGGTGACAACACCACCTTTTTTCCATTCCACTTCCAATGTTCCAGTATCTCCACATTCCATTCTGTCTCGAGTCTCTTGCCAAAAAATATATATAACTCGAGACTATCTGCATAAAACATGCAGACGGAAAGCCAGAAATATCCGAATTGGGACAATTTTTTTGACGATGAGTGTGAGTAAATACTACCTCTTCTCCCACTCTCTTATTTCTCTACTTTTCAGCACTATTTTTGTAGACATTTCTTTCGGAGGAGTGGAGTGAACACACCATCATTCCATAGTTGTTTTTCCTGTTTCCCTCGTGCTCGCCCAATGCCCAGTATTCGTGAATAAATAAAGATTAACGGTGGCTGAGATCGGGAGCTTGGTACACTTTTTCAGTCAGTTATTTCGCAATCATCATATTCTCCAGTGGTTCGCCTACAATGACAAATTTTCCTCTCTTCCTCACTCTCTAGCACGCTGTGCTCACAATGACTCTAAAAGAGTAGCGGACGAAGCCGGCTTTCACTCCAGACAACGTGTGAGTAGAGAGCAGGGCCACGCTCTAAATTGGATTAGGATTTTATTCGGAGGACGACGATGGTGACACTGTTTGCCCTCCTCCCGCTAGTGCACATCCCATAATAATAATTATCAGTTTTTTAGTGAACGGAACTCTGTAGTTTAGCTGTCAGTCTCGTGCTCGCCGTGCTCCTCTCTTCTCGAATGTAAATGTGTGTGGAGAAGGTGATAATTATATTTAGGAATTTGGACAGCTAGTATCGTTTTCTCTCTCGTCTTTCTCCTCCTCCACCTCCTCCGTGCGGAAATCGGTTGCGCAAATGTTAGCCAACTTGAGCGTAAGCTGGTTACTCAAAGTGTCAATAATATCTCGAGGAAAATGATACAGATAACTGTCACGAGTGGAAGGGAACACTGATGACAAGTATGTTTGCTTCAAGTGAGTGAGTGACAATGAGAATATAAGCTGAACCCTCTCAAAAAGCTCAGAGAACGCATTATTCTCTTTCTCCCTTTTGTTTGAAGACAAGATATAGTTTTATTTTTTTGTTCTCCGGGAAAAGGATGGAGGGACCACCACTCCACCAACATGAATCATGTTTCACACGGAATCACCATCATCGTCATCATCCTTGGCATTCGCATTTTACAATTAAAGTGGAAAACTGACTGTGAAATGCTTTTTGTGGGGAGGGGAGACGAGCAGCTCAGCATGACATCCTTGTAAAAAAAGAGAGTCGAGGTAAGTAGTTGTGTTTACAACTCTGTGCTTCATATTTACTTTAGTTTAGCTTGGAAAGGGAAGGGGTTTTTATTCATGCGAAAAATATGTGTGCGGTGAGTGGCAGGATTGATATGGCAACGAGCATAAAACTAAAGCATATTTCTCTCTCCACGCTGAAGCTCACGAAGTCGTAATGAATCGTGATCGTGGGATAACTTTCATTTCAAATTATGACATGGTTGTGTGAGCAATTTCATGTCGATCCACACAATCCACAAATATATATTCCACACACCCCATCCACCATGTCATTTCCCATTGAGCCGAGAGAATAATGAGCGGAGTGAATAGAGAAAACACTGGGGGAAAATGGAAAATGTTTGCATACAAATCCTCACCATATCACTCACAACGGACTCACGGAGGAGGCCTTGTTTAAAGTAATCAAGTGCGAATCCCAACCTCTCTCCCTCTCTCTCTCTCTTCTCTTCTCATTTTCGGAGAATAATCGAGAGAACTGGGGAACAACATGGGAAAACATAGATTAATCAAAAAGTACACACAAAAATACATATCCAAAAGCAAGCAGTTACGACGTTACGAGTAGGACTTGGACACTGGTTGAATTTGGGAGTGAGGTGAAAACATTTTCTCCCATCAAAATTCTTCCCATTACTCCGCTCCAATAAAAATATTATCATGGAAAAGTGGAGAATATTATGGAATTTTGCTTTCGTCATAATGACGACATATACTGCGAGAGATACGCTTTCAAAGCAATCCTCCACTTTTATTATTTTTATTTCTCCGGCGCTGGAGATGGAGAGCAACGAGCAACTGCGTCGTGTCATGGGGAAGGGCCATTAGTCCTCTTCTATTTTAGGTGTGTGTGTGCTTGTAGATATGCGATGCGAATATGTCATCTGGAGAGAAAGACCAACAACACCTGCTTCAACACGGTCTTTTTTTACGAAATAAATGAGATGATGATCATCACGATCGTGCGATCGCGATCATCACCACAGCTCTATGCACACACTAAGTATTTCTCTCTCCGTTAATACCATTTTTTGTATCTCTTTCGGAGAGAAAGGAAAACATAATATTTTCCCCCAACATTTACACTGTGAAAGAGAAACATAATGCTCTTTACTCTGAAACGTTGCCTCTCTCTGAGCAGACGGAGAAAGAGAGAGGAAGACGAGAGAGAAAACAAATAATGGCTGCACACGCATGTTAAATGTTAGTCGAGTGGAAGGAGGAAGGTTGCAAGTTGGAGTTGGAAGTTGGTTGAAGGTGAGCACGGTGAATTGTTTGGAGGAAGAGGGGGAAAAGGTAGTGTGGAAGAATGCACTTTGAGGCATTTCCCATCATAATATTCATCCACATATCCATTCTTCCGTATCCAACAGCGCATTTTCATCGCCAAGGGATCCATCCAATTTATTAGTGAACGCGGGAGTAGTCTCTCTCGCAGAGAGGCAGAGAGAGAGAGAGAAAAGCAATGTCGATGCGATCCTTCTTTTCTCTCTTTTTTCTGTCGACCTCTCAAGGAATTCGGTTTCGATGTGGAGGAACTATCCCATATTTATATGCATCTAAAGCGGAAGGAAGAATTTCCTCAAGTTGAAAAAAATAGTTGAGTGACAAAGCTTTCATTTGTGTATTGAGTCTGGTGAAAAGAGAATCTTTTTTTTGTAGGAGAAAACGGGGTAATTGAAAATGTCAATCTTGAGCGGAAGTTGGGAAGCACAATAAATAATTTCAATATAGAGAAGGTAGACGGCACACACATGATTTGATTTGTATCTCTCTACCTTCTTTTTGTGTGCGTTATGTCCCGCTTTCAAAAAAAAGTAAGTCGGGCGGGATTGACTCACTCTCTCCGTCCGACTAATCCAATTGGATTTTTTTGAAAGGATGTTTGCAAGCAACACTTGTTCAGGATAGAAAGAGTTGCAAAAACGGGGAGTGTGTTTGAAGAAGGAGGAAAAGAGTCTTAATAAAAGATCAACTTCACTTACTTTACGAAACTGTTTCCTCTTTCTTCGCCCACGCGTTCCAAGTTCAAAAATGCTGTTTTGTGGAAGACGAAGTTGAATCTGTTCGTCAACGGCTTTTCATTCGGACGGAGAACAACTTATGTGTGTCTTCGACGCTGTCTCGCCGTCAACATTTTTAACTGAGAATCACCTCCAAGAATCCACCATTCCAAACTGTTTAGTGGGGAAAGTTTTCCCTGGAAAATTCTTATGATAATGTGGAGAAAATTGGGTTAGAATGATAACGAGTTTTGTCTGCTTCGCTAACAACTCTGCTGCTACTCCTCATTCCTCAACAACAAAATCTCTCTCTCTCTCTCAAGAATTTTTTCGAGGGGAAAAAAGAAACAAGCTTTCAGCTCCTTGTTTTCTCCTTTTATAAAAAAACTATTATCTTTTCCAGACGAGGTATAAATTATAGGAAAAGTTTCTCTCACTTTCCTCACTCTTTCTTTTACATATTGTTAAAAAATTACTTGCGCTGTTACTCCATTTTTTTGTCTTGAACGTTTGCAAAATATCAGTGACTCAGTTTTGCAAGAAGGTTGTTTCACAAAATTTGTTCAATCTTTTTTACACTCGAATTTTCTGTACATATTTTAATCTACATTTTTATATTAGAAATTATAAGGTTTATTCCTTCCCTATATAAAGTTTGCATTAGAGCACGAGAAAATGTATTACTTTATGAATTGAACT
>JAQFZW010003726.1:0-12109 GCA_034687055.1 Heteromurus nitidus | reverse complement strand
GAACTGTATGTTCTATGTAGAACTTTTGTGAGCACACTTGACTTGATATGATGCACACTCACACATGCTCGAATAATATGCAATCCGCGCATATGTGCATTGGCTACAGGCGATGTCATTTTCGTTTAGGACACATAAATGTGAGAGCTGATGTAACATGCAGCGCTTGCCTCTCCTCATGTGTGAACAACAGGTAATAATAATATATGCAGGCCAAAAGCGTATGTGAATGTGTTGCGCAGGAGAAGAAGTTAAAGGTACTCGTCTTACACTCTTGATGGGATTGCACTAATTTGTTCATTTCTTGTTGAGCAGAGAGACAGGGACTCATCTTCTTCCTCGAGTCGAGTTTGGCGAGGAAGATGCGCACAACATGAAATATAGCATGCGTGATAATGACAGTGGTATGACAAGGTTGTGAAGCGTGCTGTCAACATCGAGCAAAAGGTTTCGTATGTGTGGTGGTGTCCCCCAATGTCAATGACATCACTTCACAATGCGTGTTTATATATATATCCTACACAACACAAGTATGGACACGACTCTCCAAACCAACGAAACTAATCAACCGCTCTTCCTCCGTCTCGCACCGAAAATAGATTATGATTGCGGTTGGGAGAGCCATTCGGTCACTTCACATTTAACATGACACACAATACTCCGGAAGAAATGCAAACACAATCTACTGTTATCAAATGCCTAAATGATTTTTAAAAAATGTTTTTCATCGTACCTACGCAAATGTAAACGAAGAAGGAAAAATTTATATATACCCTTTTTTCCTGTTGTGTGCTTATTACAAAAAAAAGTCCAATTGACGTTTGAGACTAATTGGTCTCCCCCAATCCATTGGAATATTCAGGACGGAGGTTTTTTTGCAAGTTGAAACGATTGCGATCTTGATTGTAAACCAGTGCGTAATTGACACGTGTTTGCTCCGACAAATTTGCTACAGCAGCAAAGCGTTTCGGTTAAGCAATTAAGTAATTGGTTGGCTACATTTGGATCATTGTTAATCGAAACACAAAATTTGTATAGAGAAAAAATATATGTGTATGGCTAAGTAAGGCACTTTTATTCTGCCAGGCGAGGCGTGCCCAGGTCAATTACTGATCGAGCATAATCATAACCGAGCATTGTCTATTGACACCGTCGTCATTAGCATGTTCTCACGAGAGAACCTACTTCCTTGTCACGGTCACGGCTACGAGATAAAGAACAAGAGGAAAAAAATCCTGATACACATCAGAGAGAGAGAGAGATAGAAATCAGTGGCTGCTGCTCAAGTCATCACATCGGAAAACCACTTACCGCCACCGTCCGCCGTCAATCAACAGTAAGGAACCATTTCGAGAGAGAAGCGAAAACCAAAATGCGATCATCCACAATCCACGCACAACGGGACAAAAGTACACAATGACAAAAGTCAAGAAAAACAGCTTTTAAGCATATTCCCACTTTTGTGGCTTTCCACAAGCCCACGCTCACGATGAAAACATCCTTCCCAAAGGAATACGTGTGTGCTTTCCCTATACATTATGTTTGATGTTACAGCATAACATAAACACTATCCCGAATTTAAAACTAATTCCATTTTAAAATACATAAATATATACGTAATATATCGAATCATATAAAAATACGAAAAAATTTCAGTTTTCATCTATTACATGTAAACGATCAGAAGGAATTTCATCCAATGTGCCACTGTTCGGACATGTTTGATTTGTTGGCGAGAGAGAGAGAGGCGGCAGTTGTAACTTCTGTTTTTACTGAGTTCCTTTACAGAATTTATGTGCCGCAATATGAAAACACAATCAAAACCATAATAACGAGAAAAAGAGTAACCGCAGTGGTACAACTCATACAGAAAATAATCAAATCAGCAATTTCACGCGGTTTGAGAAAGAAACAGTAAATATTCATTACTTTCAAAACTTTGTATTCTCTTGTGTTTTGTTAGAAGACGACAAGTCTCCTCACCACATCACATCAAAAATATATAATAAAAATTCGTCCTCCCTCTCCACCGAAAACAAAAAATGTTCGCAACTTTAGTATAATCATGGATCTCGCTGTTTTCGTGCGCTCAGCGATATATATTTTTTCTCCCTTTTTCTCGCGAAAACATGAATTTGTTTTTCATAGGAAAGGAATAATATATTTGAGGCAGTGTAAAAATTATTAGGTACGTCAATATTCAGGGAATTGGAGATGTGATGTGGTGGTAAAGTGTCAGAGTGAAGTTGTAAAAAGTGTGAATTGTAGCAGGAGCAGAGTTTCACAAAAATCCCTTTTAATTCGTGACTATAAAGTCTGGAATGAAAGTGTGTGGTGTGTACGTGAACAACCATGAAAGTATCACATTACACGTTTGAAAATAAAACAAAAAAAGCGACATGACACGATGAAGAAAATTGAACACCACCAACCACACCACATCACACCATTATCCGAAGCGGACGTGATGGAGAAGATGGTGGGCTGGGAGGAAAGAATCGTAAGCCTTAGACAAGGTCAAGAGAAGAAGTAGTTGGTTTTTTTAAAAAAAAGTGGACTCCACTCCAAAACACAGCAGATCATCTCCGATATTTTTTTCTCAACGTAATTTTTAGTATATTCGCTGAGAAGATGAACTCTCTCCAGAACTGAGAATCGACCATTATCCTGCTCTCAGAGAGGATGAAGGATAAGGTAAGGAACAAAAAAGCAGACTTGGAAGGAAGATATGTCTTCCATATACCCTTTACAAAACAGATATATAATTTGTTTTTTAAAGGTGCTTCGTCTTCCTTCAGCTACTCTTCCTTTTCACACAAGGCCACCATTTTACTCAGCCTTTTTATTTGTGTATGCCTAAATTTATAATCTCCAGAGAGGTGCTTTTCCTCAACTTCATTACATTTCCAGAGAATATGGGAGAGGAACGCTTACTCCCACATTAGCTGCCATCCATGTCGATCATCATGTTTTCAGGCTAAGTAATAGTTTAAGGGGGTATAGTAAAAAATACTTTACAATGCACATGGGACCTGGGTGCAGTAAATGTAAATTGATGTTGTAAATTTTGGAGTAAAACTCTGTACATTTGCTAACGTTACTTGAGAGAAGGGAAAAGGGACTGGAAGAGGGTTAGGGACTAGAGGCAAAAAGAGCAGTTGTATCTGAAAAGTACATTTAAATTTCTTGTTACTGCTGGAGGCGATTCTTGTGCTAGCTCATGCATGACATGACAATGCTGCTGCAGTTGCAGTACCTGTGCTCGATGAGGCTTGCTTCGTTCGGTACGAAGAAGCCACCAACTGTAAGGAGCTGCGACAAGTGGCGATGCGAGTCCATCTATGCGCAACTCCCAAATCTTTCTTGTCGACTTTTCGAAGCGGACACGATTCACATTGTGTTCGGCAGGAGTCGGTGAAGTGTGTTTTAAAATTTAAAACCCAAAAAAAGTGTGATGCAGAGTCGCTAGTCGTCGAAGTCGAAAGGACGAAGCGCAGGTTTGTAAAAAAAGCAACCCTTTTAAACAAGGTACGGGTTTACTCATGCGAACCGCATTTTACGATGTATGCAAATGCTGCGTGAATATTACATTTTTACGATCAGAAGATGCAAACTTTGATGGAGGTACGTATCCATATATCAATTTAATGACAGCGTTCAGCTAATTACACCACTTGTAATCGCTTTTCATGGGAGGAACAAATTTAAAGTGGAGTTTTGCAAATTGTTCCTTTCGTTTGGATGACGAAATTTGTCTTCACCTTTTGATATATTTGCGATGTCTTGTGAAAATTTATGACTTTTAAACGATGAGGAAAGCAGATATAAGTAAGATGCGAGTAATGTAATATGGGCCCCAAAAGTGAGATTTCAAAAGGGATGAAAGTGATATTGTGAAAGAAAAAACTTCCAAATAAGGGATTTTAGTAGTTTTGCATAATAATGCGACAACTCTTACCCGTTCCCAATGGTGTACATGGCTCTCGCGGTTGAGTCTCCGACTTTCGTTTGCAGCTTGGCCAAGTTGGTGCTCCGCTCTGAAGGCACCTCTGAGATGCTCCGTCGAAGCTTTCGACTCCCATTTGACGTCGAATTATTATTAGCATGGTTCTTCGTGCTGCTCTGCGAGTCGTCACCAATTGCGGACACGCTGATCTCCGCGTACATGGACGTGTTGGATATTCGATGAGTGCCGTCCACTTTGGAGCTCCGTCCAGTCCCATTTTTGTGCATGGAACGTTCATGTTCCTTCTGCTTTGCCAGCCAGGAAGCCTCAATTGAGTCCACAGAGGAGGACTTGGGCAAGCCGATGTTCGCATAGTCGGAGCAGTTGAGCTCATACCCTGTGTCTTTGTACTTCCTGCTGGAGGTTTGGCACATCCGGTCCTTCCCAGAGATTCTCATGTTGACATCCAGACTTTCGGATGATGACGCTCCAGTCACTTTATTCACGCTGCTGTTCCCATTCCCAGCGTGAGACTCACCATTCCCTTCACTACTTCCAGAGTCATTCTGACCAACACAAAGGTTATCACTAATACTACTTTTTGCAGAGTCAGGTAAGCCTGAGTGTGAGCTTCCGTTCTGCTGCGATAAAGTCTGATCCTTGCTAAATGAAATGTTCGACTTATTTGTCATTTGTTGCTTGTTCTGCTTCTCCTCCAAAATCACTTCCAAATTCTCATAAATTGTTTCACAAGACTGGAGAGCTTGAGCCCTAGATGATGACGATGTGGAAGAGGAAGTGCCCGAAGAAGAACTACCACTCCGGCCAGAGGTCTCTGATGACAACGTTGTCTTCCCATCAACTCTCGAATTACTACCACTTCCCAAACTTAGCCTCTGCTTCTGTTGGGATGACTGTGAAGCTTTCGTCTCAATTGGCGCTGAATTGATCTGCTTCTGCTCGAAGAGTTGCTGCTGCTGCTGCTGCTTTGCTAAATTAACCTGGTTTTGCTGAGTACTGTGAAATTGATGTTGATGATTTAAATAAATACTGTATCCCGATTTGTTTCTACTACTGCTATTGTTACACACGAAGCTCTGAGCTCGAGAATGTTTCACTTTGACTTTTCCAGAGGAGCCAGTGTTCCCACTCGACACGGTATTTTCACTTGAAGTATTTTGAGTAACAACCAGGAGCCGCTTCTCGTTGAAGCTTTGACTCCGCTCCGGTAGTTTCCCGGAAGTTGACGACGAACTCCCCCGCGCCCCAGAACTGCCCGCCCCTTTCGAACCCCCTGGATTTAAAGTGTCAATGTCGAGCTCCTTCAGGGCAATCACATTGATGGGATGCTTGTCATCAGCAGCAATCACTGAAGATGCCACTATTTTCCCACTACCACTATGGCTTCTCAGACTTCGAAGAAATTTTGTAGCACTACTCGCCAAGCGGGCGGACTCCCTCCTTTCCACTTTCGCCTTCGTCCCTGTCCCACTCGACCTTCCACCACTGGACACGCCGGTTGACCCCAGGGTTGAGGATTTCCCAGCAATGTTGGCATTTAGTACGAGACTATTGCAAACATTGCTGTCAGTTGAGCATGACGGATCCAGGTTTACTTGAGCGTCCGAGTCGAGATGAGCGATACTCGGTTCCTTCGAATGATCCTTGAGAACCCCACCGTTCTTGTTCCGTTCAATGTCCCCTTCGCCTCTGCAAAACAAAACAAAAAATATCAAATGATACATTCATCAATAATTCGAATTCGAAACATCTTTAATTAAATTTGCACAAAAATGTTTTCAATAAAAAAAATACTTCAAAATCTTCCTTAATTATAAGATAGATATATAGCATTTGACAGTCATGTGGGGAGAGATGTCAAGAACTTAATTAGTAATTCATCATTTGCGAAACTAATTGGCGTTTGCATAATCACATTATCCTTCATCAGGTCAGATTCTTATCTTTATTGATGCTGAGTTCCCTTATTACATGAGCTAATCGAACAATTGAGTCTCTCTCTGCATGTCAGCATGAAAAAGCACCAAGGATGCGTCGCCGTTCCTCCCAAACACTATGAATACGATATTATTATTATTACATTTAGAGAGTGGGAATGACTTCCCCTCGCGGCGTAATACATTATTTCCACATTATTGATGAAAACTGGGAAAGTAATAAATTATGAAAAAAACTGAATTCATTCACATGTTCAGCTCATTATTTAGAAACGAACTGAGACGTGAAGAGGGAGAGAGAGAGAGAGAGAGAGAAATGAGTAATTCCTCAAGAGAGACCTCGAAAACGATCACAGTCACCTCTTCTTCCTTAACAAACTAACAATGCACCAAGAGTAAACAAAGTGGAGAAGAAACCATCATCATCCTTTTTGGCGTTTATATATATAATTTTTCATATTATTATCATTGTTAACCTGCAACACACAACTACCTCCTCTCTCGAGGTAAAAAAATGTAGTGTATGTCAAGCAAATAAGCAAGTGCCCTCGTCAATATTATGCTCTAAACTTTTCAACTTCTTCCCATACTCTCTTTCACATTGTATGTGCTATCTATTAAGGAAATATTAATTTGTGTAATTATAAATACTTCACATTCATCATGTGAATTTATTGTTATTGCCGTAATGCAGACAGTCGACTACGTCAATCACTCAAAAAATGGAGTTCTCTCGAGCGAGACTTTTTTTGTGCGTGTATATGTGTGTGTGTGTAGTCTCGTAAGTTAAAGGTGTTTTATGCGTGTTACACTAACAGTTGTACCAGTACCAACAGAACAAAAAAAAAGATTATATTTTTGTCTTTGGGATGAAAAGTTTAGCCCTTATCATTTACGAGAAAAAAAATATGTGTTTTGTGTATTCGCCTCTGCTCACTTAAAAGTGAACTAGAGAGACACAAACCGTTCCGTATTTCGCAAGAGAGTGTGTATAGAGCTTTAAACAAAAAAACGAATTGTATATAAAATTAGAGAGTTTTAGAGCTTTAGTTTTTGCAGTTAGTGCCACTAAATGCTTCATTGGCGAAATTATGAAAGACACGTACGTGTAAAGCAGTTGCTTGCTTGACCAAAACGTATGACCATAGCACATGCTAGTTTATGTAGTAGACCTACATGCATTTACTTATATTTTAACTGTAAACTCAGAGATTTTAGCCATTCTTCTGAAGGCAAATAGTTTACGTTCCTATTTAACACGAGAATTTGATGGCTTCGCTAAAAGAAGGTAGTCGACTTATATCAATTTGGATTCCTCCACGAGAGGGGAACAGTTTGTGGAGCGTAGACTCGTTAGCAAGTTGACTCCTGTCGTTTCAATTATTATGCACGGTTGTCTGTCCAAAAACTAAGCAGGTGGACGTGGAGTTAAGTTGCGTAGTTTATGATGTGAGGTCGATTTAATAGACAACACTTTTATGAGAATAAATATCTTACTTTGAAAAAAACGTTCAAGTTTAGGAAGTGTTGCTGGCAACTTGTTGTCGAGTTAGCATGCTCTAATCGAATGACAATTTGAACCCATTTAGTGACTGCTTTTAGACAAATTTTTTCCAGCACCAAATTTATGATATTGTTCGGAGAATTGCCGCAGAAGTAGAAATCATGTAGTTTATATTGCTTTGGGTATTCTCGCTGACTTCTTCTCTTCAACTTCTTCATCAATCTAAGACTCAAACTCATGCAAGTCCAAAGTTCACTCTTGCCATTAATTACTTTTGTCAGTTCAGCTGGCGTTACTTTGTCCTCCTTTTGACACACCGAAAAAACAATTCCTTCTGAGTCATATAACCTGGAACTCATTACATTATGCGTGCAACTTCAGTCCATTAAATTATACGAAGAGAAATGACAAGCCTTCGCATATGCAAACCATAAAAATGCAATATAAAATGGATTGATAACAACAACCGTTGACAGTTATTTACATGTTCCTTTCATCGGTTGACAATTACGACAGAGTTGACACAATTGCATGAGTATTTTATCACTGTCAATATGAAATTTAATACGCTTCAATGCCACAAGTGTAATCAAGGAAGCTAATAATGTCTTTTAGTATTGGCATCATTTGCTGTAGCTTTTGTTGGACGAATATAATACGTTCTATTCTCTTTTTGTACGAATCCAAAAGTGTGAAAAATTGCACGACCCATTTCTCACACACCTGCCTTGCCTACTGTTGCTAGCACGTTATTACACTGTTGTGCCACTCGTGTGCAACCGGTTACTTTTGGATTCAACGTTTAGCGCAGCAATAATAAAATATCATTTTCTGGAATGATTCTGGAGTAGTGGAAGGACACACTAGAAATCTTGTACGTATACACGACACACATGCATTGATATCATTTGGAATATGTTTGCTACTGAGTTTTTCAGCATTAACCGACCAATTTTACCTTCAACCTAATTGGATGGGTCGTTGTGATTTGCTATACGTCACTTATTTCGAAGCATCATTCATATCAAAAGGACGTAGTCAGGCAGAATAGGCACAGATTTGAGAAGCTGTGAGCGGAATGATTTCATGCATCCACCAACCAAGAAATTGGAAAGAATCCCCACTTATGTATTGGAGTAGAGAGAGAGAACATTCATTCACAATATATTCAAAAGCAAGTCACTTGTTTCCATTTGATTTACGTCAATTTCGAGCGTTTAGCTAATGTCTCTCTCGCACACAACGTAAAATGTCAAAAAACGTCCACGTCCACAACCTGTAAAGCACCACTTTTCCACAATTTCCCCTCCATATTTGAGTGACAACCACGAAACAATGGAGAACACTAAAGAACCTTTTTGGGAAAAAAACAATTGGACAGAGCTTATAGGCTGCTGTCACTTGGCTTACACCATTCTGCTGCCGAGTATATATTTTTTGGCTTTGCTTTCACTCACGTCCGGCGAATTCCAGTATGCCACGCAAACACATTTCTTACGTCACAATATACACTTTTAACATCTCTATTGTGTGCAAAAAGGGGTTTCTCTCTTACTGCTTGTCGGACAACGAGAGAATTAGCTGAAAACAACTCATTTCAAACAAGGGAGTCGGACTAAAAACGTCTGTGTGTGTGCCAGTTCAATGTTGCAACAATACTATAACTTTTTTTCCGCAACAAGATTAGGAGCAGAAAGGAGTCTCTCTCTCTCTATCCTCGTATCGAATCAAACTAACGATATAATCCTCTCAAGAAAAGTGTAGAGCAGAGTATGTAACGTGTGTCCGTCCGTATTTAGTAATGTGTAAAAAAAAATTTTTCTTTGAGAGGGATCCTACTGCCAAAAAATTTATGACTGCAAAATGCAGACAACAAGGCTCGCCGAGTCAAACCATTTGTATATCTCTCCCATGATTATAAAACGTCGACAAGGAGGGTGTACGGTATTTGGTGGAGTAAACTGAAGTAATACGCTCTGCTAATAAATAGATATTTAATGTGAGTTTATCTTAATTCAAAGAAACAAACAGAATGCGCAACACAAACTCCTCTTAAACGAGTATAAAGGTGCAATGGGTGAGTGAGTGAGTGTGTGCGCGAGTTGAGTAGTGTGTGCTAAACAGGTCTTTTACTTCATTTGGGAAGCACACCTACAAAATATATACGATCTGATTTGCAAAAGATCCATCCATCCACAATCTCCGCATATACTCCTCTCTCTCAAGTCCCCGCATATGTGTACGATGTGTACACCTGAGAGAGAGAAGTATAAAAAAGAGATTATCTTCTGCCACTTGGGCACCCTCTCATTCCCAATTTCATACTCACATTCGCCCATATTACATGCATGGGTATGCAAAGAAAAGCGATTGTTGCGATTGGGTTTTTGAAGGAGTGTGTGTGTGTGTGATCGGCGAGAGAGGTTTTTTTTCTGCACTCACCCTACTTTACAATCAAACGCGCACACACAACACTCGGCAAGACAGGTAACGTAAGTGAGTCTTCATCAAGAAGAGAGCAAAGTGGTTGCCTAACTTCTTCCTTAAAATTCACAGTCGTTTTAATGCTCACCTTGATGCTTTCTCAACAACGCTCTTTTGCGCGATGGAAGTGATTCGCTTTGGCTGTAGCCCAACTTGGTCTAACGTAATACTACTAACTAACGTAGTGCATAATATTTACATGTTGGATATATAAGCATTTTACTTATCTTCACACTTCACTCTACACCACTGACTTCTCTGGTTACTGTGTTACAAGGGATGAACTACCTGCATCACTACCTTTCTTTCTGCGAGAATGAATACACAAAAAAGTGGTCTTGTTTTCGGCAAAGAGCCACAGTCGCGCGATTGCTCCTGGTAACGATAAATTAATACGACAATATGTCAAAGAAATAACATTATATTGAGAAAAATTGCACTGCTCTCCTCCACTCGGACGGAGATTTTGGTTGCGAGTTTTAGCTGATGTCGTAAATCTGTGAAAAGAAGTCAGGACAGCCATATATACATTGATTGGCAGGCATAAGCTCCCTTCTCCTTCAAAAAACAAAAAAGAAAGATTTGTAAGTACAAAAAACCAATGCAAAAGAGAGGCAAACACGCCGTTTTCGTAAGTTCGAGCTGGTTTTTTTTATATCTGCACTTTCCGCCACATAAAATGCTAATAAAAATGCAAGCCAGCGGCGCGGCAGGAGGATAAGAGACATGAATGTTCTTTTGTGGAATAATTGTGGCAGCATGTTAAACTAAAATAAAGGATCACGGCATCTCTCTCTCTCTCTCTCTCTGGTCAGCTAGGATGAACATGATGATCACTTTTTTCTGATTGTATCCATACGCACGTACCTACGATACTCATCCATAGGTATTTCGCTCGTGCTCATCATTTTGAGGGTAAGCGGCTTCAGCAAGTTTTAGCCAAAGCATTTATTTCATATATTTGATACGATATGCTCAAACTTTTATTATTATTCATACTCCACAAATTTGGCGAGAGATGAGGAATCACCCCAGCCACCAATGCAAATTTTATTTTATTTTTTGAAATGCATTGAAGAGGTGGCCTTCTAGGTAAACTCTTTTTTTTCATACAATTTTGATATTTGTGGGAGATGGTTAGTTCTTAAGGATACAAAAAAAGTTGAAGGGAAAGAAGACTGCATGCAAATCTGATTACATAATTTATCGTCGAAAAGTGCCAAAACACCTACGTCAGGCGATTTTTTGGGACTGCAAGCACCATTTAACCGCTGTTATTCCTATTTAGTCATGCACAATAATGCAAAATGGTTCCTAGTCTTATTAAATGGAACAATGGACCCCATGCAATATCTCACACTAGGAAGATGATGCGTGGTGGTGGTTTGGTGGCATGGTGAAGCGCAATATATATGTGAGCATGATGGACGACCCTCTTCCATCCTCAAAGTGAGTGACTCCTCCGCTTTTGTTGCATGTCGTGCTTAACTTCTGCTTTCCGTGATAGCTGTGACCTCTCTCGCATAAATATAATAATGTGTGTGATTCGGTGTTTTATGAGCTTACATTTTAATTAAGATTAATCAGGTGCGGGCTGAGCAAGCCGAGAAGGATGAGGGAAATCCGAATAATCAGCTTATGGCTGTCATGAAACGCGGCGAATATCCGAATGGCCTCCATTGCGCATGATTTATGGAGTGGCTAACGCCTATAACAATAACAATATGATGGAGCAGTCAGGGAGCGACTTTTTAGGACGATTCAATGGCATACGACGTACACAACTCGTAAGAAATTCTTGAAGGAATCAAGCAGTTAACGGTGATCGTGGCATGTGAAGTTGTGAGACAACAATATATATAAAAATAGCAAATAGAATAGTTTAAGGTTTAGTACATACAAATATAATGTAGGTATAAGCACATTTGTGTCGTTTGTCTGTATGCTTCCTCTCAAATCTCGTCGTAATCGTTGAAACAATTGCTACAATTCATTTCTTCACGATAACAAAATGGCCACAAATGTTTTACACGACGAGGATGACTTTTTTTAACTGTTGACTGTACGGAAAATTAAAGTCGCTAATAGCAAAGTTGAGAACAGTTTCCGAGAGCTTGTGTAAAATATAAAAACCTGTTTTTCATACATGAGAAAAAAATACCATATGGTCCTGGAGGGCATTGTGATCACCGTACAATACTAGAAAGACAAACGGTG
>JAQFZW010003725.1:0-12114 GCA_034687055.1 Heteromurus nitidus | reverse complement strand
AAGTTCCAATTTAAATCCTATTATCGTGATTTCCTGCTTGGGTGTATCCCACAGGAAGGAGTCAGAGAGAGAGAGAGAGAGAGAGAGTGGAGCGAGAATGAAGAAAACTTTACTATGCTAAAATCAAGTCGTTCTGTATGCATTCGGAAAAAATTCAAAAGTAGAAATTGGAATATGTCAGTGTTTGTGAGTAAAAGTAGAAACGCGTGTGGCAACTGCTCACTCTTGGACTGGAGGAGAGTCTACACTCTAGTATCACACGGAAAACTTCCACTTTCTCCAGAGCCAGACGAACAACGAAATGCTTTGCTTTGCAGTTAGTGTGTAAAATTCCCAGTCAAGGAAGGAGCTGTGGCTGTGAGTTACAAGGAGAGAGAGAGATCCATTTCCCCAAGGATTACGATTTACTCCATTATTTCCATATAATGTGAAATTAGGTTGAAATTTGCTATATTTCAGGCTCTCGTGCGTTTCACCCAGTGGCAGGTCCTTCGTCCTCGTTCTGGGCTAAATATTAAAATTTCACGGCACTATATTTCAATATTCAAACCTTGGCTTCTATAGTTTTTCCAGTTATCAGCTTTAATCATTCATAAAATTGTGAGAGGGGAATTTAGCACGTCTAATGTAAGTTCAAAGTGGCATAACGAAATAAAATCCCTCACTTTCCAACTCGCAAATAACCTTTTAAAAATCTCGAGCGAAGCCATTTTAAAAGTAATCATATCATCATTTTTACGAGCTTTTTTCTCACTCCCTCCCTGCCAATCTGCTTGATTTTCCAATAGCTCAGCGAAAAGTTCATGAAGACAAATTGCTTATCTGCGTAATCAAATAACCGTGTGAGACGACTCGAAGAATAAAAAATGCCTTGGGTGATATGATCAGAGAGGTTTTCCCATTTCCCTTTAGCACATCGCAGCTCTTGCGTACGCGCGGTCATCATCTTTCCCCTCTTCCCCATCTTAATAATTCATATATCACGCGACTCATTCATGAATGACATTTATTGCAGTCAAAATGATCGCACTTGATCCCACACTCCCTTTTCAAACCAGACTTTATGGGGATAATAATGAAAGAATTATAAAAATTCAACAATGGATCACGTTCCATTCCTCCACAGAGTACGTGGCCCACTTGAGAACCAAAGTGCGTATATATTTCAATATTTTTCGTGCAAGCAGCAAAGAGGGAAAATGGGAATCCAACAATGTTGCGTACTGGAATGGGTCCGTGGAGAAAGATTTTCGAGAAATTATATTACACATTTTGTGGCTGTACAAACCCTCATCTGCTCCATTTCCGATTCTCAGTCCCATTTAAACAGTGATTCATGATTTTCTCTCTTTTCATGACAATGGAGTGGGGAGAAAAGATGTGGAGATTCAACTTGAGAGAATTCTCAATCTCACTTTACAGTTCCTCAACTGCTTAATGCTGTGCTCAGGCGAAATAATGGGTTTTCAAGATATGCACAATGGAAAAGGAATGAGGAGCGACTGTTCAGCAGGAATGGGAGTTAAAAGTTGGTTGGTATGTGTGGTGAGCTTCGGAGTGAGTGAGTGAAAAGTACTCGGTAATAGGTTCGCGGTGCAAGCAATGCAGTCCGCTTTGCCGTTCCATTTTTCGCCGCAGAAAAAAAGAGAAAATCTCAACATAAATGCTGAGTGAAAAAGCGACCTGCAAGCAAAATGCATGAATACTACACGCTGTAATATAAGAAAGGTAATATTCCTCTGGTGCTCTGGTATTCTTTTGTGAAGACACTTGTACCCTGCCGCTGCTTCACATTACGCTCCACGTCTCGTATCGGTGTACTCCTCCAACTACTTCAGTTACTTCAGTACACTCCATGAATCTTTCTCCCTGACTCTGAGAGATACTTTTACGTACCAGTTCCACTATGCGCCTGTGGTTCCTCTTTCAGATACATTGTTAATGGTAAAAATCGAACCTGCATGTATGTACATGTAGGGGGCCAATACGATAGTGGAGAGTTCTACAAGAGAACGACCTATACAACTCCCATTATTCCCTACTTTCAAACTATTTTCGACTTTTTTCTCTCTCTTTGGGCAGCCCCTATAAAAATTTTCTTCAAAATTCAAATACATAAAAGAGAGGGAGAGAAAGCGCAAGGAGAAAACTTTCTCCAAAAAATTGACAGTTGATCATATTTGAAGGAAGAGAAAGTTTCACAGTTTGGAGAAAAGGAGCACAATTCCATACTTACTTACGCACTAAAAATGCAAAGCAGAAAGAAAAGGCTAGAGCCACCACATATTTCACGCTAGGATGTGGACCGCAAATTTCCTAGTGCGAAAGTAAAATAAAACCTTTATAAAATATGACGCGAGAGAAAAGAAAGAGAAGGAACTTTCACTCAAGTGCAAATAATATCTATCCAAATTTAAATATCAATTCTCGGTGAAAATCACATACTTCTCATCACCCAACATGAATAGTGGCAACATCAGGATCTTATTTTTAATATACCATCAAATGTTTTGCTGGCTGCGTCTCTCCCCGTTCATGTGGTATACGTCTATAATATGCATGCAACCACCGCCCTACTTCATCGTTCCCTGCTTTTTTCGCCGTCGTGTCCTCATCGTCAAGTGAGGAGCTGCTTCAAAATTATGTGCATTTGTAGACTGTGGTCGTTACCACAAATGTAGCAGACATGCAGCACGCAGACACACAGATCGAGATCCTTGGAAAAAAGTTTCATACATTTTTGCTCAAGCATATTTGTGTGTGAAACTCTTCCATAAGATTGGAAGCAAGTTAAGTGTATCTCCCTCAAGGAGTTTGAGTCAATTTCTCGAGTGCTCTCCAGCTAAGAATGCATAACGGCTCTCTCCTCAGTAAAAATTGGAAACAAGCTTTTTCCTGAAAGTTCATACGTAGTCACTTGACTCAATTCTCACTTGCCTTCCATCAATGGAATGCTGGCAATGTACGAAGTGTGAGAAACAGCAACGATATACATTCCTTGCGAAATGGTGTAAGACACATACCAAACACCAAAGCCTCTGGCAGCTCGTAATACTTTAAGGTTTCATTTTTTACAGTGAACCTTGTGCGCCTACGATCGCCAGAGTTATATACCGACTTTTCACAACAAACTCTAGTCCGATGCGATGGCTTCTTTCTCCAGTTCCAAGTTTCTGAATGTAACTTCTAGAAAAAGTAGGAGAGGATATGACAATACGAATTGAAGAGCCTGAGTAGCGGAGCAATATAGAGAAGCAGCTCTGAGAAAAGGACACATAACGCGGTAGTACGATGAGAGAACGAGGAGGAGAGGATGAACGAACAAATCTCCGTTTGAAAAGTTGAGGCGTGAGAAAAGAGGCAAGCCAGAAGTTAGTATTATGAGATTGGTTGGGAGTGAAATGCACATTATGATGATATTTCCTCTACATCTTCTTCCCTCCTCGTTTTCGCAAAAATACATGCATTCCACTACGAAAATTTCGTATATTCCAAAGGATATTATGTGTATGCTTCTGGTTTTGGTCGCGATGTATAGATAGAGTGTAGAGCAAACACATCTTCTGTATCTTATAAAATATAAGTTGCGTGAGTGTGTGTACGCTGCTGTCTCCTTTTCTCTGTTGTGTGGATGGAAGTGGCTATTATGGAGTGGATAATGGGGAAAGGAAGACGCGAGACAGCAGAAAATTAGGTTACTCTGCTTCTTCTGAATTATTTATGAGGGAGAGAGTGAGTGAGTGAGTGCCTGCGTTCCGTGGATGGCACTCGTCCGACCGGAGGGAGGACGACGATACGATATATATACGTCCTTAAATGTACATTTTTATACCATGGACAGGCAGACTTCTCACAAACTAACTCGACAATATATGCCCCGTTTACATTTTGTTGTGTCTAAATCGGTGTGTGTGTGTGTGTGTGGTGTGGTGATGGTATTTATTTCCAGTACGGAACTTTATCCATTAGATTTTGTTTCACTGAAGCGGCACACACAATGGAAAATGTGGAACATGTATGTACATCTGCAAATAAGTTGGACGAGGATTGTTGATGTACTCACTGCGAGTCGCAGAGAGTAAAAATGCTCTATCTTCTATCTTGTCGCCTCTTCCAGCTCAAATATTTTTTGCCACCACCACCGCTCACACTCACCCACCACTACCGCCGTCCTCCTTCCAACTAACTGCTGACTGGATGCGAGGCGAGATGGGATACTTTCCGAAATAATGCACAAAGCGTTCGAGTTGGTTTGTAGTTTGTAGCAGAAGCAAGGAAATAGAAAGCAAAGGCCAAGTCCAAAGTGCTAGCATGCCGTTAAGTTAAGCTGTAGATGATTCGTAAATACGATAAAATGTATATTTATGCGATAAATTTGACTTTGTGACATTTTGACCCACTAAAATAAGGGTAAAAACCCGCCCGGTCCAATGATAATGCACGCAGATTCGATTCAGTCTGAGAAAAATGAGTGGAATTTCCCTAAGTTGGCAAAGTGTTCTTCATGTGCGACAACACTTAGCACTTTTATATGTGTCTTTGGTATATATGCACATTTGGAGCTTAAAAAGGTGGGAGGGTAATAAATTCTTTAGAATGAGGATTCATTGTATCTTGATCCTGCATATTTTGTAAAACGTAGAGCAAAGTACAGCTGAGTTGGGGTCTGGAGATACTTCACACTTTTATTTTGCACAAATTGCTCTGATTTTGCATGCCATTTTAAACACTCAACGATCATGTTTTTATGAAACCAATCCAATTAGATGTACCACACCATCGTTTGTATGAGGAATAATTGCTTCAAAGAGGTATTCTCAGAAGTCAAATTTTAGTTTTGGCGTTTGCCAAAATAATTTTTATTTTATTAATTTTTTAGGATATTTTGCAGAAAGAGAATTTGCTTGAATGCGAGTTTCGTCGTGCCTGTTCGTATTGCAGAGACAACGGAATATGCACGAACATAAAACTGGCGAAAGTTTTCTCCAACAATTACGACTGGTGTAGTGGGTGCTGGAAGTAGAGCGTAATTTACTGCTTTGTTGTAAGCTGTTATTATTATTACTGGTTGGTTAGAGGGAAAATAATCAAGTGAACAACATGTAGACAGTCATGCATGAGTTCTAACAATCTTCACATGACACAGAAAAGGGAAAGAGAAAGAATAAAAGCTATTTTTTTATATATATTTTTTTACCTCCGCTTCAGCTGGAAGTGGAACGTAGGCCTAGCATGCATTATTCGTAAAAATTGCGGAGATGGAATAATTATCATCAACATACTCAGCAAACTGTAATAACCGGGGACAAAGTTTAAAAAGGGAGAACGTATCGGAAGCAACATATGGTTCACGTTTTCATCCTGACTGGTGGACTCGTGTGGTGTATGTAAATATGTTCAAAGAGGGGAAGTAAAATGACATGCAGACTACTACGTACACAGTTTCATCACAATATTGTGCAGGGAAATCTGATGATTTTTTAATTACCACTTCTGTTATGAAACAATGGTTTGCAGTGCTTTCACCATTCTGGAGCAGAGGGAAAGCACAGGATGTATTTATGGGAGAAGACGAAATCACAACGACCATACCATCGCAGGAGGAGAACCCAACTGGTCGAAGTGAGCACTCGAACGTACGGAGAGAGAGAGAGAGAGAGAGCTGAGAGCTCGCCAGTTGAAGGAGAAAACATCATAAAATGCGACGGTTCGTTCCGGGTGCTACGTTGGCATAACGTGACATCGGTGTGGTACTTCCGTATTCCACTCTATCTGCCTTTTTCGGTCAACATCTGTTTGTAATGTACTTCGTTCCATTCCAAAACTGTCGTAATTTGTAATTAAGCTTAATTAGATGAAACGACACATCACAGTCAACATTTTCTGCTGTGTCTGCTGCTACAGCTTCCTTGCCATCCTTGATGTTTTTTCTCGTGCTTCTCCTGTTTTCATGCACAAAAAGGATTGCGCTAACGATAAGTGCGTGTAGTGTAGATACAACGTGAGCTGATAGATCGAGGAAAGCTACGCGGCCGCCTTTCCAATAGCGGATTACACCTCTTGAGATTGGGAATTTTGGGAAGCATGTGTATAGAATCTCGCTGTAGTAACAGAGCGAGCAAACTTGATTTACTCATTCCTCCTCTTTTTCGGTCAGAAGAAGAGAAAACAAACTGGGTGATGCTGACTCATGTCCCTTGTGGACTTGTTTGCATTCTCTATTAATGCTGAGTTTGCGACTCTATAATCGGATATCTTGATCAGCGGGTTGCTCTCCCTCCTCCTTGTCTCTCACAATGGCACCATGTGGATTTATCGAGATTTACATAGAACCAAGCGAGCAAAGAATTGGGTGGGCGGCCCACATCCCAAACTGGAGAAAGTTGAATGAGGTATAATCTCACGTCCGTGCACATGTGTGCTGAAATTCAATTGCAGGAAGTGAGCTAATGTCTTCATCCTCAACTGCCAAGTGACTGAAGTAGTTGGAAGAGCGAGAGGAGAGGTTTAAGACTCTTTTGTGCTTGATTTCGTCATTCAGTTATGTTGTCATATTTTTTCAGGGAGCGGAGCAGCGGCTGACGACTCAGCAATAAAACAGGAAGTTGGTTGAAGCAAACTTTCGGGGAAAGTCTATGTAATTTTAAGTGGCCCAAATGCAGCAATAATGAGGGTAAATGTTGTGTAATAAAGGGACTGCATGTGTGCAATTCACTGGTAATTGGCAAAAACGGAGGAGAAATTAAACGATC
Source organism: Heteromurus nitidus (assembly GCA_034687055.1). Classification (NCBI taxonomy): domain Eukaryota; kingdom Metazoa; phylum Arthropoda; class Collembola; order Entomobryomorpha; family Entomobryidae; genus Heteromurus; species Heteromurus nitidus. The sequence continues at coordinate 5,362 of JAQFZW010003725.1, read as the reverse complement.
GTTCAGTTAAAATATGAGTGAAAGTTTTACTCGTGTGTGTACCACGAGCTTTTTGCTCACTCAAAATGAAGTTAAACAATATTAAAAGCTCAACTCTCATTCCACGCCAGATATTTTATCCGCCATGCCAGAGTAAGAATTTAATTAAAGAGCATCATAAAAATTTGAGAAAACGGGCAAGCATGACTTGCTTATTGATAAACGTTAAACGGTGGAGATTTAGTGGTGGTGGGGGAACATAAGAGCGGAGAGAAATTCTGTTATAGGGAACCAGTGGGACAAGGGAGTGAGGCCAGGCCAGGAACTTGCATATTACGAAGCGGAGCTGTAAGAAAAATCCAGAGTGTATACCTAATCGCTGTGTTATTCAATAGTTACAGTCATATCTGTCAGGTATAGTGCATATGAGATCACTTCAATAACCATTAGTCAAGTACTACTACCTCCGCTTCTCCTCTGGAGAATGTGCTCCGATGTGATCATACAGATTCATGGACATGTCTACTCATATAACTCCATTACAGTGGAAATGAGAGTGAATAAAAGCTGCAGTGGAAATAAAAATACGGGGGAGGATTTCATGTTTCATGAAATTCTTAACCCATGAGAAATGCATTGGACATAATGCTGCTGTTCCAACGCTACACACACAGATCCTCTGCCGACGCAACTGCCTCAGCTCCTGGAACACACGACTTTCCCGTATAACGAAAGAACGGTGTTGGGGAAAAACTTTCCCCTTTTCTATTTTAGTATTAAGGTTTTTTGTTGCCTTTTGCATTGTGCTCCCTCACGTTTTTTTAGTATTGGCAGCGCACATTTGCTGGGATCGTGAGAATTAAATATCGAATGCATGAAAGATGCGGAAGGGGACTGGAAAAAAGGAGACATTGTAGCCTGGCGAAGAGAATCCGATGCATAGCAAAAATCTATAGAATGGATGTGAGCAAAGTCGTAACGTGTAAGCACAAATACAATATAGTTATGTCTTTTCAGTTTGTTTTTTATCATCACAACTTGCAGAGTGAAAGGCGCATATTATACACAGAGTGTTATTATTCTCCCGTTTTTCCTTTCGCGTTTTCAGTTGTTCTGTCCTTGACAAAATCCGACAGCATATTGTTCATGCATTATTCTCCGCTGGAGCAGTCTATTTATTCATGAATCCGAAAGGGTAGAGAGATAATTTTAATTCAAATCATGTCAGAAAAGGGGTAGAAATGAAAGCAGACAGCATATATATTACCTTTTGTTGTGCTTTTTCCCCTCGAAAAAAGTGTTGATGAAAGAGATGAGTTGAGCGGTGACGACGGAGTGCGTAAGCAAATGCGAGACTGCCAAAAGTTGCGAGGAACGAGGGAATGCGAGAAATTCATATATCGAATTCATGCACGTACTTAAATGGGCTTTGCATTTCTGAGTTGTGACAAGAAAACTCGGGATTCATTTACGAGGAAAGAACTTTTGACGTGAATAAAATGCCACGATCCCTTCCTGACTCTCAATAAGCTTTCAATGGTTACAACATTATCATCATTGCCACTGTCAGGAAAATGACTGCTGGTGACTGTGACTGGTGACCATTGCTATTGACTGTTTCACTCTTTTGAGGAGACTTGAGACAACCCACTCGAGACGATCACAATCGTAGGACAAATTCCGTAGTTTTTATTTTGCATTTCAATTTAATTAGCTGTCAAAATTTCGTTGTAAAACTATAAACATTTGGTTATGCAGTATCCCTAAAATATTTTTATCGACTGTATGCAAAGTTAAAATTTATTTAGATTTATTTTCACTTTTGAAACATGTAGATCTTTCTAAGAAGTTCCCTGCTCTTTTCTTTTCTCGTGCAGCAAATATTTTTAAAGGGGAATAACATAAATGTAAATGTTGACAACAAAGTTCGCTTGGCAGATGCTAAGTAGTCATTTTCCTGCTAATTTCCACTTTATACAAATGCCAACTATTTCCGGTAAAAATTTAATGCCTTACATAACTCCATTTCCCAGAAGGAAAGTTTACATGTAGTTTACATATTCCTCCGATGACAATAGCTAAATAATTGTTAGTAAGTGTAAACAAGTTTCATAAATATTATTAAATTTTAAATTATTATGCTTTTCATGTGCACTGTCTTGTTATGTCTGCTCAACTTCCTCAAGTTGCTATTAAGATATTACCTGCAAGCACGTAGCTTTTATTTTGACGACATCCATACAACTTCAAAGTAATTTTACCACTCTAATGAATCTGGCAATATTAAAATTACACCTACAATTTAATTATATAATTTCAATCGCCTGCAATTAAACCACATTTATGCCCCCGTTACATCCATCAATATTGCAGCGAATATAATCGCTCATCCGGTCCAAGATCGCCTCAATTCTTGCTTTAAAAATTTCCAAATCAGTGTGGATGTAGATGTATGTAATGAGTAAGATTTTTAGAAGGCTAATGAAGCCACAAACGAATGATGGGGCATCAAGAACAAAACTTGGTGTTACACATCTCAGGAAAATAGGAAAAAGAAAGGAAAGTAATTTAATGCAGGCCACCTTGAGACTCACCGCATAACTTACGCAAGTCCAACTGATTCAGCCAAGTAAACAAACAAGGAAGAAACGACAGGACCAAGAGGGTCATTAATCAACTCTTCCGTTCCGGAGATATCCACAAAACTTCTTCTTTCATACACTCATACCTCTACAAAGCCCAAATTTTAGCCATCCATCATTGGAAGAAATGAAAGGGAAACACAAGACGGAATGGGGATGCCTTTTACGTTCCAGTTCCAGCACAGTGCTGAAGGAGATTCATTGAATGAATGGAAGCGGATAGTGAAGGAAATAGAAGAGGAAGAAAAAGAATGGAAAGCTTCTTTTTACACCCCCCTCCGCCATTAGAAAAAAATATGCCCGTAATGCATTTTGCGTTAGGTTGGACAATCATCCAGTATTTTGAATAAATGGATGCATACATACAAACGAGATATGTACATATCCGAAGAGTAGAGATCACCATTTCAGAGATCCCCGCAGGACGATTTACAAGGAAATCAAATCCTCTCGTACCCTTTATGCTGCTGCTGCTAGTGCTACATTCTACAAAGCACAACACTTTCTCTCCCATGAATGAATGAGCATGATTGTATATTGTGGCGAAAGACGGGAGCAAACACTAATAAGGGAAAGGTTCACCGAGAAAGTTTTCTTTAAACATTCAGTTTCCTAATGGCGTGAGTGTATAGGTACGCAGTATGGGAAAAGGAACATACGAGAGCCGAAATTTTCTTACCACACCATTCATAATATATACCGGAGAAATGAGAAAGGCCAAGAGAATAATGATACTTTGCGGATTATTTGCCATAAAACACGGTTTTATATGCCCGGTTACGACCATTTCATACCCAAAATGATAATGATTACGAACAGATATACATTATATGGGATGCGGCATACCAGATTACGAGGATAAGAAGTGTCTTGGCGAATATTAATAAGATGATATGAATTGCAGTTGTCTGCGCTCACAGCCACGCTCTATTATTCTCAACTTTCTCCACATGAGATGCTTACAATATGCAAAAGTGTTATGTTGTCTCAATGCTTTCACCGCTACTCTTATATGCGTCGTGTTATTCTGTTCTGTACTACTGGAGCACATTATTATAGACTTTGTACTAAGGTACGATTCCATCAGATATTAGAGAAAGCATCTAAATCCGAAGAAGAAGGCTACTTTATATGGTTTTGTGTCTTTGCCATGTATGAAAACTCATGCAGTGTGCGTTGTTGCAAGATTATTATTATTATTATACCAAGACTCTTTTTTTACTGCAACGCATATTCTCCTCTGTTGAACATTTGGGATAATGGGAAAGAGAAGGAACATGAGAGTGTGTACCGAAAATAGCGTTGTACACTTCATACACCCATAAATTATCATACACAGTGAATTTCCTATTTCTAGCGACGAAAAAGATCTCGCAAACTGCATCAACATCATTTTTCATTATTCCCTTTCTTGGCAGAGGAGAGGAAAAGAGACATCAATCCTATATATCATGCATGTATGCCGTATGCATACTACCTATTATCTCTTTCTTTACTCTCCCGTATAACATTTTTCATTTAGTTTGCTAGCTGTGAAATAGTCTCCTGTCATATTATTAATAGCTCTTGCTATACAAAAATATTGTGGCTAGAAGATAAACATAAGGTCATGATAGTCATGAAAGTTGTTCGCCCCAGTGTCTGTTATGTACAGAAAATGCAAAAAGTAAGTGATCCTTTTATTCAAGATTTACGCTGCGAAAAGACGGCTTTGATTTCTCTCTCCTTTTTTTATTTAATCGCTGTTCTTTGTTCTCATGCTTTAGTAAACGGTTGGGGAATTTGGGGATATGGGGAGGAAAAATATATGATGCGTTGAGTTGCACTGCAAAGAAATGGTAGTTTTATACATTAAAACGGATGTTGTAACAGTTTAGCCTGTTAAGCGATGACAATTTGTGGGTTAAAAGGAGAGCTGTATCCTACCACAGCAGCGACAATGCAAAGAATTTGGTAATAAACAGTTAACTCACTCTCATCTGGATTCCGTCCGGAAATAAAAACTACATCATACCTGCTCAAATCGTTAGCTGGTTTAATCAAGCTGGGAGATAAATACGAACAATTGACGATACTGACGGTTATCTATAATTTCATACGACGATCAGGATAAGCGAGAAAAACGTAAAAGCATGAATCGCTGCACTCGTGACGTCACGAATTCCGCATGAAAGCACGTGTGTGCAGTGCAGATGCGAACTGGACGAGCTGGTTTTGCATTGTGCAACACGTCTCACGACATGAGAAATGCACTCGCGGGAGAGCCCTCCAATCGTCCAACTTGCCACTGTTTACTAAAAGCACTCTGCTCACAATGCTGAATGACAGCAAATCTGCCTTTGTTTGTTGTCCAACTATTGACTGCTCTCGAGGTTTGGTGAAACAATATTTTATAGTTTTAATGTTGAATGTGCTCATTGCTCTGGATGGAGGAAGGAAGGAATTTACAGTGAAATTGGAAAATCTACTTCAAACGGTAATTCGGAATAACACTTCATAGAAGATAAACACAAAAATCAGATACAGATTATTATAGTATTATATTATCGTATTTTGACAGATAAAGTCAAAATGGATCCTAGACAAGCAGCAGAAATTTTGAGAACATGTGAAGACATCGGATTTGCTGACGAAGACAAGTACATCGCTGAACCACAATGGGACGTGAGTGTGAGAGACTTGATCCTATATTTACGTCGAGATGATGATGACCATTCAGTTCGTCGTTTGTTGGGGCAAGC
>JAQFZW010003724.1:0-12115 GCA_034687055.1 Heteromurus nitidus | reverse complement strand
GTTTGAGTTTTGGACTCGGCTGCGCTATGTAGATATTGCCGTGGCCAAAAATGGGGGCTAATCAGCATTGAGCCTTAGCATGATTTCTACCACGATCGTGGAAATCATTGAGAAACGAAAAATCGTTGTTATCTAATCTACTATGATAGAAATTTTGAACACCAACGTCCCTCAGATTCTCTCTTAACGTTTGAGTATCTGAATCCTTCAGAGTTTTCGCTTTGGATATCGTTTTCACTTCGTTTTTGGAAGCCTCGGATACAATTGAATCACGTGTTTCATCATGTAAACGTTTCCTTTGATTGTGTAGAAACTTACTGTATAAATTTATCTTAATATCGTCCGATATGCTAGGGTCATCGTTGCTGAAGAAAGATTCTCGATTTTCTGTATCATCTTTATTGACTACTGAATAGTTTTGTTTATACTTGATTATTCGTTGATACTCTTCTTCAGAAATTAACCGCATTTCCCGAGCCATAATATCAGGATATTAGGAAAACGTTTTATCGATTACCTTAGACACCAAACCTCCTACTATTGCAGCAATAACAGGTTCGATCAGAAGTGGAAGAAAACCACCATGCTGTTGGAGCAATCTTTTCTTATTATTTAAAGAGTGTCGCTTCTTAGCAAGTAGGCGAATATGATGCTTGCACTTTTTCAACTTTGCTAATACAGATGGTTTGTATTTTATAATTCCTCTCAAAATATTGTGCGCAATTTCACGTAAACAGTGAATGTTATTCTTCGACGCTTCACCTATATATTTTGCCCGCTTCTTCCCTTTATGCTTTAAAAGATCCTTCAGGAAGTTAATATTTCGATGAGTACATTTACTCATTTTTCAACTGGAATGTAAACTTTTAAATGACCGGGAGGGAAAATGTTGGAAACAACTCTAAGCTTATCCTCCCACCTAGGGTGTAAGATAATAACTAAATATGAAAAAGGTTCTTGGGTTGCTTTTTTATAAGCGGCTAAAAGAAATCTAGGATGTGACGGAAATATTTGCAATCCCAAACATCGGGTTTGGGATTGCATTGAAAACGATTTCATTATAACATAATAATGGAGATTTAACCGAATATCTTTAGAATACCGACCAGTAGGGAATACATTCTGCACCAGGGATAACAAGGTAACTGATTTATGATGTGACAACCGAACGTAAACTTCTTGAAACTGCCTGCTTTTCATAACCTCTGTCATTTGATCATCAATAATAATTATGCAGTCCTTCAAGTCTTTCAATTCAGCGTTGAGCTCGCTCAATAACTCAACTTCATCAAACCATTTGATCTGTTTAAATTCCTCGTAAATATCCTGATATTGGTTATATAAAACAATAAGTTTTTTGGGGGCATTTTGAAATATTTCTTTTGCAAATTTCATCATGTTCAATGAAAAAAATGTCTTTCCACTACCAGTACTCCCAACAACAGTTATTGTACAGGGGTGTAAAAACTGGAATTTAGGAAATAAATCCATATTAACTTACTACTATACCCCTTGATGATGAGGGTTGGAAATGAAGCGTAATACAGGTTGACCCTCTGTCAAAAATTACTTCTTCTCCGTATTCGTTACATATATAAATTTGAATACTCTCAAAACGGCGAGATTTCAAGTTTAAATAATTTCGTTTGGGATTAATGGTTATAAATTCACGTTCCTGTCCTTTTAAAGGAATGATCGTGAGTAGAGGAGCATATGTATCACCCACAATTTGAGGTTGTATAATGTCGGAATATATAAATATTCTGTTCAGCCCGAAAAACATATCAGGTGGATTATCTGCCACAACTTTCTTGCTCACACCATTTGACAAAAACTTTTTATTCAGAAAACCTAATATTGTAGCCAAACGCTCACTAAATTCAAACTCCAATAACTTGTTGTAATTTAAATCAATGACCACGCGATTTAAATCCTTGTTGAATGAAATAAATCGATTGTTGTTTATTCTACTGTTAATACATTCTTGAATTGATTTAAGTAACTGTGTAATATCACCGTAATGTGATCGAGGAAGTAAGAATTGTTCATCCTCAACAATGGTTTGATCAGGGTCAAACTTTAATCTAATAACCTTATCTTTACTAGATGAGAATTGTGCAATTGCACAAATGAATGAAACTTCAGTTACAGCGACGTTATAATCCTCGGCAAATGTCAGGCTTGTGGGAAGCTTAGTTCTGAATGATGATGATCGATTTTGAGGGTAGTAGTTGTGTGAGCTACTGGATGGCAAATGAGCAAAGAACCCCATGTTGCTTCTCGGATCGATGAATAATAATTAAATCGAATTGTGTGAAATTTAGAATATATATTTTATTTCGCTTCATACAACAACCTTTGACAATTCTTCGGCGTAAAAACTACCCACAATATTCTCGTTATTTTGTGACACAGTATACGTATAAGGTATTGTATTTTGTATAGTTTGAATAGTATACAACTCATCAGAAAATGTTTTTCGATAACCTTTATCGAATACATTTTTATATATCTTAATTCTAACATAATCGTCAACTTTAAACTTCGACGATTGCTGTCGAAATTCGTATACCGGTTTAAATGATGTAAGCCATACTTGCATCTGATTTTTGTCATTGACTGAAGCCGGTGGCATTTTAATTGTTCTATGATACGACATGTTATACGATGCTACAATCTTAACAAGTGAATCAATGAATCGTTTCGTCTGAAAGTGTGTCATAAATTTGTACAGTTTAGAAAGCAAAGTTCTATTAAACCGTTCAACAACTGCAGATTTTTTATCGCTGTAAGTACTGAACATAGTTATACCCATTTGCTTCAACAGGTTCTTAAATTCGATATTGTAGAACACTTTACCCCTATCTACCTGCAGGAACTTACACCTTACTACATTAAATAATTTCTTAAATGCATCTGTAACGAATTTGCCTGTTTTTCGTTTGATAGGTATTACATATGCAAATCTACTCAGCACATCTATAATTGTTAACAAATACCTATAACCATCGTTCCACCTCGAGAGTTTGTCAATCACAATTAAGTCTGCCTGCCAAAGATTATTAATGAAAGGGCTGGTAACCATACGCCTTTTAAAAACTTCTCGGGATGGGATATGTTGGGTGTATGAAGGATTTTTCTGTAAAAATTTCAACACTTGCCTCCGACTACATCCGTGTGATTTAACACTATTCTGTAGTTTTGCTATACTTGAAAAACTTCCAGGGTCCAAAGGGTTTTCGTATTTAGATCTAATAAAATCCTCCATTATAAAAATAAACCGGTAATTAGATAGTATTTAGCCTGACACATTTTCCTGTTTTTTGTATGCACACGGATGAATAATCCTTACTATGCATGTTACAACGGCGTTCGCATTCGCGTTTACATATTGATAGTTTCGGGAAATCAATTGCTTTGAAAAACTCTTTGACAATTTTCTCATTTTTATAATAGAATCTCTTTGAAAAAACCTTCACAAGGTCTTCGAAACTGACCCTATGTAGCCTTTTACAAATAAAATACACACACATATATCCACACATCATAGACGTATGGGATTGTATCTGGAAATTGTTCCTTTGTATTCTTACATTCATACGTCTGGCTAACGCGGGAATTTGTTTACCGTAGTATGCTAATGGAAGGGCAAAACTATCAAATACTTCCAAAATATTTCGATTTCGTCGTTTTAGTATTGCTATCCAATGAAGTCCTGGTTTGTTCGATTCTTAATTATTCACTATGACAGCAAATTCTTCCCCCTTAATATGATTTAATTGGTCAATTGCTAGCACGTAAGTTGTTACATTCTTTGATAATGTTATCAAAAAATACCGTAACTGTAATGTTGATAAAGCGCTAAATTTCTTCATTGCACGCTGACTTGTCGAAGTTTATCGACTTCTAATACCTTCTGATGCTCGGAGTATACTAACAAAGTTACCGCATCAGCTAGGGGTGTGGAAAATTTTAGTTCCACTTTTACGGAACCAGTTTTCTCAAGATACATGGTAGAGTCTGTAAGATCTAAAGGGCTAATATCAAAACCAAACATGGAGTAACCATTAACGTATGCACTGTGTAGTAAGTAATATCCCACCATTACTTGATTATTTTGAAAATCAAAATTAAGTGGCCGAATGGGAACTGGCATATTGTTCACAGCTAGCCCTAGTGAAGAAATGTTGTTATGAAAAAAATTGTAGGGATTTTTATCGTATGCCCCTATGAATGCGGCGTTGGAAACCATGAACAAGATTACTCGCGATGGTACGGTTCCTGTAAATATATTATCTTCCAAAAACGATTGGTTTCCTTTCGGAATTGTGAAAAAGCGCATTTCAGAGGAGACGTAGGGATATTTAACATTATTACCAAGTTCAAGTAGTTTTTGATGTGACAATGTAATGCTTGGGTATAGCATATGTCTTCTAATATAAAAACTGGCATCAAGAAGCTTGACTTTAGGTTTGAAGCCTGATGTAGGTGTTAATAATGAGAAGCAATCGCTTGCTCTTGTGAGTACAATAGTCATAGGTGTATCGTTTAATACAAAACGCCTCTGATGGGCTAGATCAAAGAAAAGCTTTCCGCAAAGTTCAATTTCTTTTGATTTTTCAATCATTGATCTACGCTTGACATACCCTGAATTAGCAGATGTAAGGACAAATCCATTACTATCTTTCTAATTGACTGAACAAGGAAGGCAGTAAAACGTTGGCAGTACTGACATCTTCCGAACCGTCTAAGTCGGAACCATCCTCCTGTACAACTTTACACCGAATATAAAGAAAACTATCAAAGACATCCAAGTAATGAGTAGTTGAACCTAATATTCGAAATTCCAGCTTTGCATTACTATCCTGTATATTCACAAGCGGTTTGTATTCAGCAAATATCGATGTATCAATAGAAGTGTCAGTAGGAGGGAGTGAAAATAAATCTACCTCTCCGCAAATTGACGGCTTTGATTTTTCGTGAATTAGAGCCATTATGATAGGAAGTCAACTTTTGTTCGTTCACGCTTCACAGGCTTTTTTCTTTTGTTTCCGGTTTTACTTTTTCGTTTGGCTGCTTTACGTTTTTTCTTTATCCCCCGCTTCCCCGGGGTACAAGCCTTACGTGCAGTTTTTCGCTTTCTGGATTGCTAAATTGATTTGAACCACTGTTTAACAAAGGGATTGAGTCGAGTCAATGTATGGAAGTAATAATAAATATACAACGAACCTTTCGTTTATTCCCCGACCCTCGCTGAGACACATTTATGAAATCTGTGGCTACTCCTTTCAAGAATGATTTTGAATTTCGTCTCAGACTTGATTTTAGAGATGCACCACCAACGACCTCAGATGCTGTATTAACGATAGAATCCCTTGCTCTTGGGAATATATATTTTTTTAGAATTGGGATGGCGTAATGTGAAATAATTCGAAATAAAGATCGGAACCCACCTCCTCGCTGTCGGTATCCCCTGTATACTGGGATATCACCACCAATTTGATTATGTAGGGTGTTGAAATAGTCATGATGATTAAATACGTGAATATGTTTCATTTTTGAAGACCGTAGATGAATTTGAAGATGCTTCTCGCCCAATTGAAAAAATTAAAATGCCTCATATGACACATACTACATGAACTTAAATAGTACAAATCATCAAGTGGTTATTTCATAACAGATATTCAAGAAATTTCAAATTATAAGTTTATTGTTTCTGTGACCGTTAAATTTTAATCACATTTCATTCATGTTCTTCTGTTTGTCGTAGCTTGTAATGACCCCAAGCCAGTGTGTTGATTGCGTCATTTAAAATATATCTCTTGGAGTCAAACCCAGACAGGGCAGATTTTTTCATTTCAAAAGTATACAAACCATGTTCTTGGGTCCTGTTAAATTGAGCTCGTATAAATCTAGATGTACTATATAAAGGTTTTCGCGAGAACAAGACATTTTTATAAACCCTGTGACGGAGTAATCGGTTCTTAACAATTTTCTTTACACCCTTAGCTGCGCTTTTATTTTCAGACCCAATTTTTATGCTGTAGCATTTAGGAGCAAGCCCCACGAATTCCTCTATAACTTTACCCGATGACTCATCCTTCATTTTACCTAACCGTTTTTTATTTAAATCAGATTTTAAACGTGTTATGTTAGGGTGTCCGGTGTTAGGATAATCACTAAAATCGAACTCATGCTCTCTTGCTTTAAGTTCTTCATATAAATCATATGTTTTAACTTCATAGCATAAACTATCGGTATCGGTGACAAGCAGTTTTGCATTTGGATACCACATTTTCATTTTATCATAGTGGAACTCGTACATTAAAAGTTTCGAAATTTCCAAACATGTAAACCCTGTGTATATTAGTGAATCTAGGTAAACATATCCAGGCCTCACGGTAAATGTGAAGAGGTTCTTTGTTATCATATCGAAATGTTTATAATTTGGTTGAGCTAAGTATCGTTTAGCCTGTAGCCTGTTATTTACAATTTTCACACTTACTCTTCTTCTCTTATTCATACAACTACGTCCAAATGTACTATTATTTACCAGCTTAAAAAACTCCTTTCCAAAGCCAGTGGACGCTTGCATTCTCTTCTCGGTATTGAACAGAATAAATTTCTCCAACCAAGCAGTTTGTTCAAACCATAGTACACGATGTATTTTGTTTAACACTAAACCCTGACTTATATAATATTTTAGGTTCCTATAATGAACAACATACTTGCATCGCTCTCCCAAATGTGGAATTAATTTGGTTTGCGTTTCACAATATTTACTACCTGAAGTTTTTAAAAAATTTTTTGATAACTACTCAACCATTCAAATGGAACTGATATTTTATCAGCTGCTAAAGGGTAATCATTATGATCATCATGCAAGCTCTCAGGATAGCTTAGACTGACCTCCAATATTGCACCATATTTACCCTTATCATCCAAGGATTCAATGACCAAATTTTTAATTTCACCGTTTTTCAACCATCTAAATTTCCTTGTCGGAAGCGGGGAGCACAATGCATTTCCATACAAATTATTAAAATCCAGAAATAAGATGAATGTGCTGTATTTAGGGTTATCTATATTTCCCAAATACGTATTTATTGCTTTGCTATACCGTTTCGAAATATTGGACACTCCTCCTCTTATCCCCTTTTCGATAAACAAATACATGTCAATATCCGTCAGCTGTTCTAATTTAACTTTTGAAAATTTCAAAGCACTATCCCAACTTAACCCAGGTGCCGAATAATAATAAACGGGATCCAAGCCGTAATATTTCAGTGAAATATTTCTAAAGTTCTCAAATACACATCCTAGTAATGCTGCATCAGCCCTGAGGTATAAATCATGATACTCACCTAATGTTTTCATTTTAAATTTCTGAAAAATCAGTTCTGCGTATTCATAATCTTTGTCGGATATATGTGTTTCTGTCAACGAGTTGTAAAAATCAGATTTAGTGGGGAGGCTATTCTCATTAAACCTACCGAAGTCATTTATATAGTCATAACAATAAACTCCTTTTCTTTTGAGATATTTTGCGTTTTTACCGAAACATTGATATAAAAGTTAAAATTATCCTCATCATCACTAATCGTATTAACCAAGGAATCCAAAGAACCTAGAAGGAAAGACATCGAATCTATGAAAATAATATTGTCAACTTTGATAGCTATAAATTTTTTAGAGTTGTTCGGTATCACCGAAAATTGTCGTCCATGATGTTCAAATCCTTTTAAAATGAGGTTGGCGTCATAATTTTTAAAATTATGCATTAAAACTGGTAATGCGAGTCTGTGTTGGAACTGAGCATTACACTGGGTGTGAGCTGCTCCCCTAAACCCCCCGCTTAAATGACAGTGATCCCTACATTTATCACCGTCTAAAGGTAACATACATATGTGACACAATCGTGCGGAATGGAAATTTTCCCAATCGGTTTCTGTCATGAAAAGAGGTTCTTTTTCGAACTTATATTTTCGTATAATATCAGATGCTTCTATGTCCAATTCCTCTAAAAATCTATCAACACAGTCTCTACCTCGATAGTATATTTCTTTATATTTATCTCCTTTGAAATCAACAATGAGTAACGAAAAGCCTGAAGGTACATGCTGCTGAAGTTTGCGACTATACGATAATGTATTACCGTTTTTTTGCTCTATTTTCATCCGCTTTGGATTTGACCCTTTAACAGGAACTAATAGACTTTCAAAATCTGCGTAGCCTACATAGCCAACCTTTAACTGATGATTAAAATTTTCAAATTCTATTATTGGGGATTTACCATCTGTTTTCTTCGGTGTTTCAACCTTAATAAATTTGTTTTCCAAGCAATCATTTAAATGTTTCTGTAACCTCCGAATGGATGTGAAAAAATTTAAACAATTATAGCACATTAATTTCCTGTGACAGTTGTGCTTTCCTAACAATCTATTCACGTCAGTGATTGCTATATAATGGTTATGGCCATTTTGATTACTTTCAAGCAATAGCAAATTGGCAGTCTTTAAATTACAGTAGTTAGAATCTGAAATATATTCCGGGCGAAGGTTCAACCTTCCAGATTCATTTTGTCTATATGAAAATACATTCACAACTATTGCATTTTGTTTCTCGAAGTTGTGTATATCCTTTATCAAAACTGGGTAATTCATATGGCTAAAATTTAACGAGTCCTCGAATTTATGATATGAGCTTCGTTTGTTGTAATTTCTACTTACTCGAAACATTGAGGCGAGTACAGCGTATTTAAAGCAGTCATCATTGTTTGACTTGACGTTGATTGTAGCCCTTTTTAACACTATTTCCTTTGGTGTATCCACCCAACACCCGCCAGCTTTTTGCTCTATTTTCCCAATAGAAATCTCAGAGCCTAGAATTTTGTCCAGCACATAGCCGGATCCGAACTGCTCAAAAACCTGTAGATTATATTCCATATTGCTTTGTATTTCCTTAATAGCATGAGAAATTTCCCTAGGGTGCACTATAAATTGTAAATTTGAATACAATGGTGCAGTTCTATACTCGTAGTTTTCTTCTGCGATTACTCGACGATATCTTACATCTAGAATTGCATGAACCTTAATCGTACCCAGTTCTATCACATTCACCTTCAATATTTTCTTAAGTTGAGATTTTATAAATTTAAAATATTCGCTTAAAAAATCATATTCAACATCAACATGAGTGTATGTTCTTAAATCACCTTGTAGACCTTTGGTTTCAACAAACGGTTGGAAGTTTTTATCCGATTCCTTGATTTGATAAGATCCTCTTCCCACCTGTTGCTGTCGACTACAGTGTACACTAAAATGTTGTTCCATCTCTCTTACGGTTCCTTTGAACGAGCAAATTCGACATGTATGTAGGCGAAGCACGTGATACATCAGTTTCGCATTGGTAGGTAATGCCATTGGACAATATTTACAGCGAAATATCCGAGTTTTCAGTGTGGGCTTCATCTAAAATATATGTAAAAGTATCAATGGTCATTTATATGTGTATAAATAAAAATTTAATATGTGAATGGGATTTCATCTCAAATGATAGATATGAGTCAGAAGTGTCTTGGTAATTGAGGATGCCGAATGTTTTCGGAATGTTTAGCGTGGTTCATTTGCTCTTCAATATATGAATGTTTCGAAATACACTAATTCAATGATTATTGATTTCTTAATTGGCGAAGGCTTATTAATTGCTCAATTGTTAATCAAATTTGCTTAGCTGAAAAATTTGCAATATCTGTCAAAATAAAAACAAAGGTTCTATCATCATCTATCATCTTTACAGCTTCAGAGAAGCTATTTATTTCATTTACTTTCAATGAGATTCATTCTTGTATTTTCGGACATGACACTGGAGTTTCTGAAAACCTTCAATGGTTCTCGATAAATATTTTATTGGGAGTGTAGCCCCTTTGCAAGCAACTTCGTTTGGTGGTTTCCCCTCGAACTGTCTTAAAGTAAAGTACTGATTGTCTTTATAGTTAGACAATCGGACCCACCAGTTTTGCCCCAAAAGACATCGGAAATCGGGCAATTGGGCATTTTTAGTTTCTTCGCTCAAATCCAACTGAACAGCCTTACTTACTTTCCGTTTTTTAATGTCCAGAACCGCATTGTCAACATCGTCCGTATGGTTGTCACGCTTCGTAACCTTTTTCTTGAGAGGCTGTTTTGGTGTCTTTACAGGTGCCTTGACGACAGCCTTGGACCTGGTTCGACGAACACTAGTAGATGGTCTTGGATCCGAATCGCTGGATGAGGACATCGAGTCGGAATCGTCAGAATAGATGTAGTCTTGGCTGGACATCTATTAAAAAACATGAATAAATAGACACATAAATAATTACGTACACACGTGAACATGTTTAAGTGTAATAATTGTATTCTAATTATGAAAAACTAAACGTCGGCGATATAACTTACTTCGACAACTTCTTCAAATTTTATACGGAAAGGTGATTCTGGAAGGATTTCAGGTGTCGGTTGGTGGAAACCTGTTTCGGAAACGAAAATTAAAAAATATAGTAATCGTTATAAATTTCTATAGTATATAGTATATAGGATTATAGTATTCGAAATAAACTTCCCGATGGTTCCTGGTAGAAAGTCAAGTTAAAATTGCTTATATATGTTATATTTGCTATTTAGTAGTAATTTTTTTAATTGACTCACTTTGTAAAAATGGTTGATTTCCAATGCTATGCAGATAGCTAAAGAAAGTCGACTGTGTGCAGAAGGTTGGAAAAATTACACTTTTATACGATTTACGAAAAATCTGACATGTGATTAAAATAAATGAAATGATACCATCCTTTACCACTTATCATATAATGATCACAGAATTCGGTTGGAGTAAATAAGACTATTTAATTTAATTATGAGATATTTAAAGCTTTCTTTCATTCACATTCATCCATTTAAAAGTGCAGCGTTAGCTAAACTCATTCCTAATCATGCACTAAAGTAATGAAATAACCTTTGTTAATGAATCGACCATACACTCACTCATGATATAACCGGATTACCAACAACAGTAAAAATGGGCTCGCCAATATACAGGTCTTGTGTGAAAATCTGAAAAGTTAATAAGGGTTTATACTTGTGTTGCCAGGCTTTCAGGAAAATGACATCGTATGTTAAGTGGAATTTAATAAAATTGTATATTCGGCATTTACCAATATCGTTATTGTGATTATCTACACAAATGATCAAATTTATTTTTTTACTTTATGTGGAAACATTTTTGTGGGGCCTAATACCCCATATTAGTTACTACTGAGTACGACTGAGCATGACTGATACCCAAATAATTTTTTACTCAATTAGGAGACTAATATACTTAATTTTTACATACCACTGTAGAACCACGACAGATTGGCACCGGGGATTGAGGATGGGGTGTAGTTGATGGCTAAAAGCTCACATCCCGGAATCGATTCCTAGTGACCTGTCATGGTTCATTTTTAAATTACATTTATAATAGCAAGCATTGTAGAACATCCACGTTGTACAGGTTTGGTAATTTCAACATTTATACACCAGTTGAACCAAAACCGGAACCTCCACGTTTAGTTGTATCCAATTCCTAGAGAATACAAATCAGTATGAGTTCAAAAATAAATGAGATTTGATTTTGAATCCACAGACTAGTTCACCTCAACTTCTTCGAGAATAGGCTCCTCAATTTTCTCGCAAATCACCTGTGCAATGCGGTCACCTTTCTCGACATGGAACATGCTAAAACCATGATTGAACAGCATAATGCCCACATTTCCTCGGAAGTCTCTGTCAATAACACCCGCTGTCAGCGTAATACAAACCATTTTAATATATGGAAGCACATATTTACAACGTACGGGGGGTTGTAATTTTATGAATATCGTTCAATAATTACCCCCAATGGCAATGTTATGCTTCACAGCTAGCCCCGATCGAGGGGCTATTCTGGCGTAGCATCCACTCGGTGGTTTTAATTGAAGATCGGTAAAAACAAGGCATGAACTTCGTGCTGGTATTAAATATTTGTAAGCACTGAAATAAACAGCTTCTAACATGTTAGAATTGTTTGATGTTTTGTTAAGATATATATATATATATATATA
>JAQFZW010003723.1:0-12119 GCA_034687055.1 Heteromurus nitidus | reverse complement strand
GTTCGGATGAGAATAGGAAATGGCGGAGGAAGAATGTCAATATCGTTGTAGTTGGTAATTTCGAAGAAGCAATTATTACAGCTCAAGGGAAAAAGGTCATCAAGATTGGATACCGATGGATGGGATAAACGTGGTCCTTCCCAATCACCGTGTAAATGGTAGTATTTGAAAATTCGCTCTTTGAGTGGGTGGACGCTTGCATTTAGAAGGGTCTCCAGGGAACCTACAATTAACTCAACTGTGATGTTAGCGTGAATTGTGGTAATAATTCGCGCAAAGAGAAAATATAGTTGGAGGAATTTCAACATTTTTTCTGCGTGTGGAAACGTTCCTAGTTCAATTTAGGCAATGAGGATTACATTTCAACCGACGTGGTTCAGTGCTCGTTTGTCTCTACATGAATCGAAGTCTGTAGGAAAAGGGTTTCTCTTCAAGGACCTTTTCTATTACGAAATATAATTTTGCTGACGTGTACATAACTTATTCATTACAAATTTGGTTGTATCTGGCTATCTAGTTGTTGTATGTAGACTACATTATGTAGTATCTGTCAACCTCCAAAAAGTACTTCAAAATTAGATAAGTTTTTAAAGTGTATAATTCTAATTTATATTAATTATCAGTGTGCTGGAATTTATTAATCAAACCTTCAACGATGGCTCCTTTGTCAGTTTGGAGGCCGAAGAAAAATGACGTTAAGGATTTTGAGAGGAATGAAGTAGATTTTACGGATTTTCATGTTTGTCAATTCTTGAATTGCTCGAATATTAAAAATAAAAGGAATGTTATATGAACAAAGTTATTTTCAATCGTAAAGCTATTCTGAAGAACTTGTGAAAATGTGTCAATCATAGAGTTAAGTTTATTTGAACTACAATAAATATCCACTTCTATCTCATAATTTTCTGTTGCTTTAATTAATTAGTTAATCATTTTACACAAAAGTTAAACTCAAACGTTCCTTCTAAATAGTAAATGATTCCCACTTTGTCGATGGCCATACCTCCACCGAACGCTGAGAATGGTGGCTGCTCTGCTGTTGCGGAAATTGTGTCTTGACTGATGGAATACTTTAAAGCTTGAATTGATGAGGAACAACACCCGCCAAACACATAAATTGTGTCGTCTCCGTCGTAAATTGAAGACGTGTAATAGCGCGCTGTCGGCAATTTTGCATGGCATACGACTGCGGTTAGGTCTTGAGCGGAGGAAGAAGAGTGCTGAGAAAGGAGATTCGTCATTGCAAACACAGCAAGCACAAATGTCTGATCCATATTTATTTCCGTTGGATTGAGTAGTTTGCAATGTTTGCCAATATATAGTTTTAGTAAGAAAAAATATTTAATTTATTTCTTCTGATGGTTGAACTTGACTAAAATGTTAAACCGAACTCCAAAATTATATAAACGAGTGAAGTTGGTTTCGCAATGGACTTGTTTAATAAAGCGTTTCGAGTTGAAAGTAGATAACCCGAGATAGTAATGTAAATGGACGTAGCAGTTCACATCGCCAGAGATAAACATTGTCCCCTTGTACATAAATGCTTTATGACAACTGTTGAATAATAAATATGTTATATAATGGTATGTTATAAGATAAATAAATATGTGTATCACTTTTACGTGCCTCAGATACTAGATTATTTGACATGACATGTTTTCAAAATTAAATCCTTTAACAAGTAACTTTTGTTTGAAACAATTACATTTGGTAAAATATGTTTCACGACGAAATTGCATTTATTTTTTATTCCTTATTCCTTAAAGATCCATAATTGGTGAGCAGTATACATTTTCTCGAAGGAGCAAACTCCTAAACGAATTCATAAATAATTTTGTAGACTATTCTCAATGCTCAAAGTGGAATCCCAAATTTTACTTTGGCATGAGCTCTCACATATAAAATATTAGAATTGCGTTATATCCTACTCATTTTATTCCCGAAAAGTCAAAGAGGAGAATTGCATCAAATGTACGTTGCATGATTAGATTAAAATACTCCGCGACAAATCTATCATTTATCTCCCAAAATGCCCCATACCTGATGCGAATACTTCGTATGGATTTCCCTCTCAAAAGCTCAACTCTAGATTTTCTCGATTTGAGCTCAGAAGTAGCATACGAATACGAAGCAAGCTTAAGATTGTGGGATACCACGTCGGCAGCAAGTTGACAACTATGGCATACATTAGGAATGAGGAACAGTTCACCTACAATTACCACCACAGAGACGAAACATATTCCACAGTGCACATCTAGGGGAAGTACCCCGTTCCCATTCAAAGCCATCCAGATTCCAACCACGAGCCCCCAAAAGAGAAACGAGAACGCCATGTAGCACATACAACTAACAAAAGTCACGACTCGACTGTATATCAAGCGAATCAAAGTGTAAATCTTACAGAAGCTACCAAAGTCACAGACTCGGCTCCTCATAGCCCTTACGGCTCTCGTCGTCGAATCCAATACCGCCATAAGAATAAAACCGGCAAAGCACACGCTTCGAATCACCTCTGTCGCTACTACAAAAAGTGACACAAATCGAATGAAAAATGCGACAAATATTTCTCCCAGTTGTCGACACTGTGGGTCGGCCAGAACAAAATCTTCAAGGAGAAAATACATTAGATCAAAGTTCGAAATCATTGCCAGAATTGTGACAAGAAAGGGAACCGCAACTGCTACCGGAATGCTGGCAACCATAAACACTCCCAAAGGATCCTTGTCAGTTTCTACTTTGTCCTTCTCATTTTGGCGTTTATCACCTGGAAACTCTAAAATAAAAATATTAACATTCAAGCAAGGTTACAAGTAAATTTCGTAGAATGTATTTACCTGCACGCAAATAATGCCAAAGACGAAATGTGTCGTTTGATGATTTAAGGATGTCTGACAAATTTCCATTGAAAAATGTGGACATGACTCCGTGATTGAGGCAAGAGGCTCCGCTGCACAGTAGAACGATTACGTTGACTACACCAAATCCTTTTCGAGGCTGAAAGATTCCGTAGAATAAGCAAGCGAAAAGGCAGGAAAATCCGTGGAGGGTAACCATGATGGAGATTAGAACCCATGGAATACATTTCCAGGTGGGGGTAGTTTGTAAAATTTTCCTGTAATTTTCATTCCATTTCAAAGGGAACGGCCAGGCGTAGAAATATACGGCATCGTAGAGTTTGAGCGCTAAAACTTGCTTTTTCGTTAGCATTTTATGAAGGTTAGAGTAAGACAGGAGAGAATGAGTGTCCACTTCATTTGGACAGTAACAAGATTCTGGCCTGGAAAACAAAAAAATTTTCCAGGCAAGAGTTGTGCATAACGCTCCATAATTCCGTCCACGCCCGAAATATGTTAAGCTTTAAAATTGATAAAATATCAATGTATTTTTTTCACAAAATTTAAACATTTTAAAGTAGGTATTAGCAGTTTCAAAAGTATGTACACACAAATTGAAAAAAACAAAGAAAAATTACAGCAAAAATTTTGTTTACGATAAGCGATAAGTTTGAGAGCTAGATAGAAATTGAGATTTACCAAGTTTCACAATAAAACTTTGGGTATTGCTGGATTGGATAATATAAATATTTAGTTATGTTTTTATTGTGTACAAATTTCAATTGTAATTCAGTGTTTATAAAATCTAAACCTAAATAAATATACGTACCAACACAGATGTAAAGTATAAACCGCTTTAAACGTTTTACATTTTGCCTATGGCTATGCGAATTGTATTCCAGGTCAAAAATTCTACCGGAATGTAAAGCAACTAAAATTGTCGTTTATTTCTGGTTATGCTAGCAATACGAGTTATCAAGAAAGAACATGAAATAGTGACAAGATTTTTAGTGAACATTTAGATGAGCACGCGTGTGCATTTGAGTATAAGCGAACCGAGCCGAGAAAAAAATTGACTCGGTATAAACTCGACCCAAGCAAAATATTTAATACATTTTCTCGCAGTCGTACCGCAAACATCCGAAAACGTAATTTGCAATTGCTTGTTGGCATGTGTTTTGACATAAATCACGCCTTTAAATAGTTCAACCAAAGAACAAGCCATCACAATTTTCGCAAAATCCAATTAAAACTCTCGGCAGAACATGCACTCATGAGTTACTAGCGACCCGCCAAGCAAAATCTTGACTTCCTATACACCCGAGTCAACAAGGCCGGGTTCGGGTCGCCGAGTCTGAAATGAACAAGTGTGATCATGAAAGATTACTGGTTATATCAAATGATACCATCCTGATTAAACGCCAAGCAAAGCGAAATAACGGGGTCACCGAAGCAGTAACTTATCACAAAAAAGTGGCTGGCGTAGGAACATGGCAACCATGGTTCAGGAAAGTGCTTTGCGAGGCCGAGTCTAGAGATCGCTGAAGGCCCATGCGAAATTATACGAATCGAATTCGCGTCTGAAATTTTCAGGCAAAATAGTTTTATTGCGAAATCAATTAGGAACTTCGGATTCCGTTACACATGCCAGACTATGTGCTGCTGATATAACCTCATGTTGAGGGTTGGTCCTAACATTTTAGACGTATTTTTGGAAGCTATAGTTGCACACTGGCTGTCCCCGAAGGAAATTACTTCACATTCAGGTCGATCCTCATAATACAACTGATGCTCTTCAGGAAAAGTTGCAATGCAGAATAATATTTTCTTTAGACACAAACCATATTTTGGGAAATATTTTTTGTGTTAGTCATTACGAATTTTCTCTCCACTCCTGGGAAAATTTTTTGGCGAACTTTGGTGCGGGATTGAGCAGGACAACTTGAGCACATTTAGTCGAAGTAGCTTGCCCGAGCTGGGATTCAAATTCGACAAGTGTCCTCGAAATTTTGTACCATTCACCAACTCAATGATTCCGGAAACTGAAACGTACCGTCTCCAATAATACATTTAACTTAAGGAAGGAGGAATCGTTAGCCAAATTTACTGGGGAGTGGAATCTCGTCTGGGCAGAGGCGACTTATAGTAGAAATGGTAAGCTTAAATTGATTTTTAGCGGATTAGTCAATGGCCTGGACCTGGAGTTGTTGAGATGAGAATAATGTAATCGACTTTTGGAATATGAGACGGAGTCAGTCAGACCAAAATATTAAAATATTTGCAGAAATCTTTTGGGTGAATGATGGCAAATCAGAGGTCTACTTTATACGATTGTGTTTGTTTGTCGAAGGGGATCACTGGAAAATGTTCTTAATGAAAGAATGGTTTTTGAGATGGATTATTGAATATTTCCCATAAAAATTATTTATTTTTGAAAATATATGTTTACTCGTAAGTTTAATTTGGCAATAAAATTATCTTTAGATCCTTTTTTTCCTTTTTTAGCATTTTCTTTTTTGCGTAATTTTTTAATGAAGTTCAGTTAGGTCACCCACTTTTACATCGTCGACATATGCAACTTCGTCCTCGTCTCGCTATGCAGCCTCCTGTGGTGCAATTTTGAGCAGCGCAGCTTCGAATGCAACAGGCATTCTTGGCGTAGCCCCAATCGTTTCTGTTGCAACAAGAAGATTTGTCGTACTAAAAACAAACATCAGGAATTAAATCAATTTTTCACAAAGTAAAAAATGTTAATTAAAAACAGATTAATATAAGCCTTGAGTAACCTTTCGATTTGCGTCGAGAATAGGTAGAAGGATGTAAACCACCAATGTGAAAGAAAAAACTGTCCTCCACTTGGAATTCATGATGACTAATTTTTTGTATTTGAAGTTTAGCAGTTGTGTTAGAATGAAGTGGGTCTCTTCAGAACAAGTTGTTTCAGAACGCGTCTTTTATATGAGATCTGCTTACTGATTGGGAATCCTGAATTGAATGGAATGGAAGTAGTCCAATTCATGAGTCATGTGATGAGTAGGGTTTGAAATTGTAGGTAGTAAAAACAGATATAATTCTTACGAAATTAAAATTGTCGCGTTTGAATTTTAGGGAATTGTTGTTTTATTTAAAATCGAATTTAAGTAAGTCACAAGACATCGGACAAACACATCGAAGCAAACAACGAAAATTTGAAAATATACAACAAATTCTCATTAAAAATTTCGTCATGAATAAAAAAAATTACTGAACTGTAATCCCTAACCCGCAGTCAAATATACCATGGGAAAGTCAATGTCGTTTACGGAAAAAAAAAAAATTTAAAAAAAACTTTTGTATTTCCATAGAATCTTGAACCCTAAATAGTTATGCGCAATTATTCAAGGCCAAATGCCATAATAACTTGGTGTTGTACCCCGTGAATCTTTATGAATGACGGTTTGAGCTGCTTTCAGTTTTCCTCAACGCGAACAGGATGTAGTAAAACTATTGCAGTTTATTTATATGACAATAAAATGACGATCATTTCCACTACCCACTCGAGCATTACAAAGCAATTGCCGACATGCCGACATAGAATGGGAAGTCTTTTATTTCTTATGACACATTTCCCCTTCCGTTAAACTTATATATTTATTACACGACAGATCCATTAATTTCCCTGTTGACGCTCATAGCAATCCAAACTTTAGGAACGTCAGCATTTCTAAAATATTAAACCATTACGAATTTAATCGAATTAAAATATTAATTTTAAATGGAAGAATCCTCGTAGATCCGATGAAGGAATGAGGTTGAGAAATATTACTCAATTTCGATGACAAATATTTCGTACTCATTTGTTCAAGATAAATGAATAAAAAATCTTTAATAGTCTTGTTGACAAGTCATGAATGTCATGCAACACGACCTCGATGATATGTTTCATTCAACATGATGAAGAATTAAAGAATATTATTTATTTATTTAAATCGCGAATATGAGTCACGTATCGGCATATGCTCAACAAGTGTAAAATATTTACATGATAAGATGTACTAATACTTTTATCGCGAGGCCGATAATCACATGCTAATTTTGCCTATGGTAATTTTCTGTATTAAATAATTAAATATGCGTAATTGGCTTAAAATTTTCTTGTCAATTTTAATAAATTTATTAAATTAATTCTGAAGGAAGTAACTAAATTTGATTTTATTTTATTCTGACAATATATATTTTTTATTCAAGACAAATCCTTGCAGCCACATTTCCAATGTTGCGAAAACGGCACCACTGTTTAACACGTCTGTAGATTTGAAACATATTTTGAATTTTTAATAACCCAAAAACGTGGAATTGGATTGTAAAAATCTTTAAAACTTGAATTAAAAATAATAATTAATAATTACCTTAATATTCCTCACTTTCCAACTTGTACAGCGAGTGAATCGTCCATGGAACGTGCATTTCTCCACAACAGTCCCGTTCTTGTTCATTTCAGCTATTGCTTTGTCTATCAAATATTAAAAAATAGACACAATTTTTAAATCAAATTTTTTCAAATATTTTCCAAACAAATCCTCCTAATCTCTTACCCGTGTCATCCTTGCAAGTATTGTAGATCTTATCAAGAGCTTCGATATAAGTTTCTGTCGCGTTCGAGAATTTCTTGTAGTGTTCCTTGATTGCGGATGGAACAAATTTCCCCTCCTTGTCGAACACTCCTTGTCTTTCCAGAATGCATTTGTGGGTACAATCCACACCTCCTGCTGGATTCATTATCATCGTCTTCGCCTCCCTTGTTTTATTACCTTTTGGAGTATGCTTGAAACAAGACTCTAGCCCACTGCCTTTATCCTGTTCCATGATTGCTTTTGTGTTAATGGACACCGGACATAAGGGCTGTTTCGGGTTGACGAACATTGAGTATGTCACAGCAGAAAAAAGGGCCAGGATCAAAGTTACTTTGACAACCATTTTGAACTGTATTTTTAAAAATAAATTGTTATGAGGAATCTGATTGTATCTGGGCGAATGCCAGGTTTAGTATGAGTTCTCTGAAGGTTGGACGGGCTTATTTAAACAGAAATCCTGAATACGAAACTGGTCGTAGTTTCACCAGTTTCCGAATTGAAAAGAGATTTACATCATCAGAATCGTCATCGTAAGATTGAATTTGACGTACATGCATGATTCAAGTGGTCTTGAAAATTAAAGTATATATTGAGTTATATTTTCATTTGACAATAACTCACACTCAATTTTTATTTTACGTGAAAACAAGACATGACATCATTACTGCGACAAGGCCCTACTACTAATCTACGAAGTATGCAGGATCAATCCAATTGTTACAACAATGATTCCCATTCGCCAACCTCAATGTCAATTTCAAGTGTCCGATTTTCAATAAAAGAATTGTTCAACTGAAGAGCATTTATCGTGTCCTCCTTCATTTATGTATCTCACAATGAAAAAATAGATCGTGCCCCTCGTGTTTTATATTCACAAAATGAGACTGACGCAGATCGAGTCTTTTGCAAATACACGATCTGTTCGAAAAATTAAAAGCCATCATTCTTCTTCTACGTGAGCAAAAAAATCGTTTATTAATGGTACAAGAAATTACGATGGCCATTGCCGCAGCAACGTATTTTTTCCAGGGGGGACATTCCCATCGCGAAATCAACAGTACACATTTTGATATACGCGTTAATACCAGGGTTATGTCGTCAAATATGACATTTCGTACCCTAATCCTATTTTTGAGTATTTCGCAAGATTCTCAAAGGTTTTTAGCACATTTCAAAAGACTCTGTGGAGCAAGTTTGCGATCTCTAACCTATTTTTGGAAGTTTGCTGAAGTTTTAAAGGCTAACAAAAAAAATTTTGGTTTTGTTTTTGAAAGTTTTAGTAAACTTTTCAATCAAAAAAATTTTCCTACGTTGATGCGACCTTACTAAGCTAGCATTTTCAAGATCAAAATATATTTGCAATGTCTCTGGGATTCAATCTAGTATTGAAAATATTTTCCCGGTAGTCGAGAATCTTGCGCACGCCCGTGCGCGAAAATTTCGAACTCAAAATCCGGATATTCGGGAGTTTTAAACGACTTTTCGAGCATTTTTCAATGTTTCCCGATTTTCGAGCAGTTTTTAGTAATTTTCGAACAAATTTCGAAATTTTCGGACTCCAAATCCGGGACGTTTAATCGACTTTTCGAGCATTTTTTCAATGCTCCCCGATATTCGAGTACTTTTAAAATAATTTTCGAACAAATTTCGCGATTTTCGGACAATCCCAGAATTTTTTGCCGTAACTTTTCGCGTGCGAACATTCTCAACTCGCGCGTATTTCCGATATTCCTTGGTTGATGGCTTATAACTTACAGTACTACATTTACTTCAAGTCTGCCATGATTACGCCTGCAATATGCAGGTGTAAAGCTTGCATAGACATAATGTTTGGTACACATTGTTTTGAAAATGTCGATACTTGGAATTTGAAATCGTAATAATGTCGATAAAGAACTATGGATAAATCGACAGTGTTTATGGACTCTTTAGATGCGTTTAAATAGGGAGATTTCGTGTTTTAACAATTTTAACTTGTGGTCAATCATAATTTGTCAGGCTGGACATCAAATTTCCAGGGTGGACATGAAAATTCGAGGGGGGACATTGTCCCCCCTGTCCCTCCTGTTGCTGCGCCACTGATTGTGAGAGAAAACCTTTTGTGCATCAAACTTGATTTATTTATTTCAGAGTTGGCATGTTTGAAATACTTTCACAAACGAAATTTAATTAATTTTTTGACCACTTCTACACAGTGGACAATATTTGCCACTAAAACAGTTATTAACTATCATATTCCTTACTTCGTGATGAATATAGCGGTAGTAACATCGATGTGCTGGAGTATAATTAAAAGTCTAGATAATGCAACTCTGAGCATTAAAGCTACATAACTTATTTTATATTAAAGTTCGGTTACGATCTATGGTTAGAACATTTAATCGTAGTTAATTCTATTCATCTGCTCCAATTTACAAATTTAATTACTCTTTCATGATGTTCCATGCCTGACTGAAATGCTGATAACATACCCGCCGAACTCCATGAGAAACACGAAACTCGTGACCACCAGGCAAATCAAAAGGATTAGAAAAACAATTGCAACATGGCCAGACATGTCTGCAGGGTTTGATCTTCCCTTCGCAAACTTTTCGAAGAGATCGATGTCTCGGTTGTACCTTGTCATCTCATCCCACCAGTCCCAAAGCCCACTTGCTTCAAATCTCCGTAATCTCTTGAGGTGAATTGGAGTTTTCCTATTGTGCCAATTGAGCCCTACCCTCACGGTAGCAGCGACTTCTTCAGCAACGAAAGCTCTTGGATGAACTTCCTCCTGAACGTTCCTGGCCATTTGAAATGCCTCAGTTTCCGGCAGAACAAAGGCGACATTGTCACACTCTCTCAGTCTCAATCCAATTAGCTGATTCTCTAGTTCTGATAATTGATTTTTTATGTCAGAAATGTTGAAACTTATGTTGTGGGAGTTGATGTGTCTCATAAATCCAGTCCCTGTCGAGTCATCAGAAAGCTTTGTTTCAGCATAAAGTTTCTGGTTGTACTTACTCATGTTCCTGTTGTATCGGTCTCCCCCCGAGAAGGAGTGGCTACTCAGGAGTAAGTCTTCAACTTCCGAAACCATTTTATCGCGACCGCAATTATTACTTTTGGGCGATAAGAACAATGTATGTGATTTGATATTGTAGGTGAAGTTACGCCTACATGAAAAGAGGTCTTTGTTCGGCATGTGGAGACCATAATACCGTATTCTAGTAAACAAATCAAACCCGTTCTCAACCAAGTCATTGAGTGTATTCAACGCCAGCGTAGGCCTCGGAGCAATGATGCTGTTCATGTTCTTGCTTTTGTACGCACACGAAATTACCAAGGCAACCAGGATATACACACCGGCCATTAATTCAATGCGATAGTTCACGAAAGTTCGTAATGGGAAAGGGCTTCCTTGCTCGAGAATTGCCTTCACTGTTGACTCATACATTGAGGAAATTGAGACTTTGGAACATCTCGAAGTTTGCCCTGTTTCCATATTCCCGCTCAGGTAGAAAAAAATAATTGGTGCAATGAGGATTGTGAGGAGTAGTAGCAACCAAACTTCAACCTCAAAAACGGTGAACAATATGGAAAATGCCATGGAACCCAACCCTTCCGCCCTGCATCCAACGAATCGCATTGAATTTTGCTTGAAGGAAATGCTTTTGGGAAAAATGTGATCCGCATAACCTGTGAAGTGTATGAAGGAAATGATCATCGTTATTTTCAATGCACTTTGCATTCGCAGAAGTACATCGGCTTCATTTGTGACGGGAGATCGGATGTTCGGGTCCGATGACATGGTGGAGTTCTTTAAAATGGACGCCAAGAGAGATACCACCCCTTCGGCTAATCTATTTCGTCCATCCAACTTCTTGTTGAAGAGGATTTTATACGCTGACCTCTGACAGTTGTGACACTCTTGCAACTTTTTCAGAAAAGTGCTATGCGTGGATGCCTGATTAGCATTTCCAACATCAAATACGACGACAGTAGTGTGAAAATTGTATGAATTAAAAGCTAATCGCTCCACGTGGATCAGCAATTCTCTCCAAGAACGTGATGACGATGGTAATTCGAAATGTTGTATGGGGGAGGAAGGTGCCAAGGAGAGAATATGAATTTGATTCCCAGGTTTGGTTTGGATATTAGTGTTACTTATTCTTCCTCTGGAAATTCTAGATTCAATACGTGGGGTCCAGTATAATAAGACCAACTTATTCGCGGAAAATATTTGTTGATTCTGCATCCAACCAAGCAATAAATAATCATTTCCGTATCCAAGATTCTTCCCTTTGCTGAAGAGAACCTCCATCGAAACCAGGATATTGGGAACCAAACTCAATGGAAAGCTCTGTGGCTCTCTGATTAATGATTCTAGGTTCATCGTAAAATTTTTATGCTCTTTGTTCGGAAATTGTTTAGCAGGTTTGTAAATGACATAATTTTGGGGGTAAAGACTCACACGAATTTTGCAGTTCCAAGGTTTCGAGTTGAGAGTGAATTTGTTAGAGTCGATAGACATACATGCATGTTCGTATGCGTATATGGAGTGCGAGTAGTAGTTTGAATGAGGACAACCAATAACCTTTTCGTTGGCGAAATTAATTTTTCGGGGAAATTTAATGTTCTTCGGTATAATTGTTATTGATTCTACGATTTTCCATTTTTGAAAACGGTTTGG
>JAQFZW010003722.1:0-12121 GCA_034687055.1 Heteromurus nitidus | reverse complement strand
ATAATGTAAGCAAAAGCAAACAAAACTATTATAATAAATGGGATTCAGATTTGTATCAAAAGTAATATTGTACAAAAAGTACAAAATGGCAAATGCACATATTATTTGTATTTGTGTGCTCTATGCTCATGAAGAAATTTGAACAACGCGAAGCGACACAAGGATGACAAAAAATATATGACATTATGTCGTCACTCTGTGAATCATACATGAAAAAAAATACAATTACAATCATGTTTGTGAAAGTGAGTTTTCCGCTTTTATAAAGCGCAGAGAGTGACTAAGTGGAATATTAGAATAAAAATTGTGTCTGAGGACGATGGATGGTAGAAGTGTGATTTATGGAGATCAAAAAGTGTTTTGGATGAGGAGATGGTGAAGATGAGAGTATATTCCTTATTTAGGTGGAGACGATATCTTTTACCTTGCCTTATTTCGGTCAACCATTTTCTTGCAATTTGTAATTGTTATTAAATTTCCGTGCAGTGCGCGGAACCCACGACATCCAACCTTATAAAAAGTTTATACTTTTAGTTTCATTCTTATCCTCTCTGCTCTCTGCTTCTGCTCCCCTTCTTTCAATATCAACAAATGAGGGGAGGGGACATCAAAAATATATATTTTCTTTTTTCATTTCACTCTCCATTAAAATTTTCCACCGTCATGTGAATATATCGTCGAAAGGAACAAGGAGAGAAGAATAAATAGGATGTAACGAGAAGTAAAGCATTTCCAAAAATACGCGATGCATTAAGCAACTGCATGAAAAGGATTTTTTGAAAAACGCAAGGAGCTCCTTGAGTTCCCTTGTCTTGTTGCGCAGTCGCATATTCGTAGTCGTATTCACTAATTTTCTTTTAAAAAGCAATTAGTCAACCCATCTGGTTACTGTCATCATCCCATCATGTAATTACATGCTAACATGGAGCAAATTGCATATATTGTAATGAGGATATATAATCATGTGAATGATGTGTTGCATCTGCACACGTACGTCCCTAAACTATTTGCTTTTGTGGATTTGGAGTTTGTGTTATTGCAAATCTTGTAGCTTCTGTTTTTTGATACATATTTTTTCTGCAACGTTTCAGATGATGACGAGTACTCGGTACAGCTTGCAATCAAAAATTAATGTCAAAATAGTTCAAGAGAGAGAGAGGAAATCATAATGATAATGTGTCATGCTTGCTGTCGCTACTACAAAACTGCTACTACTGGAATCAGTGTGCCTTGACACGACAATAAAAGTTTCCCTTTTTTCTCATGCGTGTGCTCCAATTTGCTGACGGAGGAGTTCAGTGAAAGTTTTTTTTGGAAGACTCTTTAAAAATGTCTGTTTGTACAGAAAAGGGTGGAATATTGCAATAAATTTTGCTTTTGATGCCCTTCGACGATGTCCAGTTTAAAAACATAATTAGGGAACGTTGTATGAACAAAAGGTTTCCAAATTATGGCCGAAATAACGTGTTTGATGAAATGTTGCATGGAAGTTGTGGTTTTTAAAATTATTATTATTAGGCTTTATTTCAGACTTCAATATTCATTACAAAAAATGCATGAAACACTCCATATATCTAAACTACTGAAAAAGAAAAAAAGGCTATTACAGAATTTTCGTTAGGAACTGTGATTTTTGGAAATTTTTAAACCATAAGTTTCCACGTTGAGTGAAGATGGGATAACGAGATTTTGCTGGTGGTGAACCACAAAAGCCACATCGTTATTGCTGTTTTACTTCATGTATATATCCTTCACCTTCCAAATGTTAGCTCGCAAGGCAAGATTACTTCTTGAGCACATTTCGAACCGACGAGGCAGGTAGGAAGAGCTTTTTTGTTGTTCAAGATTCATTTCATTCATGGTTCGCTCCCATGCTAAGGGGAGGTCAGCGGCAATTGAGTGTAACTGGAACGAATTTGTCATCACTTGCCACAATGTGTCTCAGCAAACAGAAACGGAATATATATCCTTATCTGCATTTCACACACACACACTTTGACGAGTGTAGTCCTATGTATATATCCTTATATTCTCCCACTGTTTAAACAAGTGATTTATGATTAAGAATCGAGTAAAAAGGAGAAGAGGGAGAGGTTGTAAATCATTTGCTCACTTGTTCATCATATCGTCGTCGCTGTGAAAGGAAGAAAAAAATCCCTTCATCTCACCTTGTTTTTTCCAAAGTTTTTCTTTTTCGTCAAGAAACTAAACAAGTGGCTAACAACCAACAAGAAGATTACATATTCCATATTTTCTCCTCCTTTTAAACCAGAGAGGAGGACCAGGACGCACGCAGCGCATATATATTTATACACTTTCATATATTAAGTTGATTTGACACTTGTCTTGAGTTCATCAAGCTCCTTTTTCCCTTCAAACTTCATTTCCTTCATTTCGAATTCATTCATTCACTCACATGTGTCCTCCTGCCCGTTTGAGGAAATTCTCTGAAAAGCCCATGAAGAAGGAGAAGGTGTGTGTGTATAGTGTGTATATTTACTTGTGTATCATCATAAGCGTGCATAAAATGACATGGTTTTATTTTCGGGGCCACACATCGCATATATCTCATATCTTTTCTCCTTTTTCTCCACCTCATGAATATGAATACGTGTGGAACGGTTGAATGGAACTGAATTCAGAAATTAATTTCTCTGACAGTCCCTACATCACTTTTTCTTAAGCGTGTAAGTAATGACCACAATGTGGTCACAGGCAATTTTTTTTTCTTCTCAAAAAATCTCCAAGCATTTTTAAGGTATCATGATGATACCATAGATCAGAGATCTCCATATGAAAGAAAAAATCTGATGGCTCATCCTCATCATCATCATCCAATCTCGAATCTCATTGTGCGTAAAAAAAGTCCGCGTCCGTCCATGTGCCAAAAGTGCCAAGGGATGATGCCTTTTTTCACCCATTCAAAATCCCTTCTTTTCTCATACTTAACGAAGCTATTAGTATTGTGTTGCAAGTCCATTTCTGTCACTTGTTCCTCCGTTTAACCCTTTAAAATCGTAGCGTCCGACGCTGTCCGCTCCTCCTATCACATTTCCATCAATGTATCCTTCTCTCTCATTCATCTGACAAGCGCAATACTTATTTTTATTTCTCTTCAAAAGTGCGCCATTCAATTCATTACAGAAGTATTGTTGCTCATATTTCACCATGTCATCCCCACACCACTTGAGAGTGTGTTGCTCTAGACAGTCTTATGCAAATTGAGGATTGAGGATCCGTTTAAAGGTATTTACAATCTGACATGGTTCAGATTCAAACCCCATTGGTTCCGAATCGGAGTCACAAAAATACGTAGAAAAAGAAGGAGAAAAAAATTAGCTAGCATTCTTTTGATATGGACGAAAATTGTGCAATTGTCCTCCAAAGTAAATATATGCAGACATTAGAATCACGGGTGAAAGGATTTTCTTCTCCTTCTTCTTAAACCTCTTCAGTGAAAATATGGCAGCATTAGTCTTATGTCATGCCACATGTCATAAAGGAATAAAAAAGCCTCCAATTAATGTGTGTGCAATGACATGAAGCAAAAAAAGTTAAGTATGCGAAAGGAATAAGGTGATGCTATCATCGTAATCATCAGCTTCTCTCTCTCTCCCTCTCCCTCCCGATGGCACATCGCATGTCATCAAGATGGCATTTTCACATGATTGTCGTCGTCATCCTAATTAAAATTGGAAATCATTAAATGAATTATTACTAGAGGAGACGCAGTAAAGGAGCGTTTACGATGATGACGATAACGACGGAGAAGAGTTTAAGTTAAAGCACACACAAGTATTCTGTGCTCCTTCTTGTTTTTTTCTTGTTTGCGTGCGTGCTCAGCTTCACTTGTTGAGAGAGTTCCTCTTTTGTTGAGAGAGAGGGGAATTCACACTGTCGTCGTCGACGACTAAAGGTCGGTGTTTTTTGGAAGCTGAGTGTGGTGAGGTGAGATGACTGCCCCGGCTTTAGCGCGACAGTGGTCCCAGAGCAAAAGAAGTTGGCGAGTCGGTTCCCTGGCTTGACTTCTTTTTCTCTCAAAGTTTTCTTGACGGGAAGGTTTTCTCTCCTTAACTTGTTAACTTGCCAAAGTCAAAAGGGGGTATTTAAGAAGAGAGAGGAAGTCGCTCACAATCACGCAAAGATTCAGAATGTAAAGCACACGCAGCCCAAAAAATAGAGTATACATATATGCTTAAAGAAATATACAAAGTCTATTAGCTCTCTTAATAATAATTATGAGTTTGCGGCCTCTGATGGCAAGATAATAAGGAAGATTATCTTGATGTGATGATGACGGTATTAAATACACAGAGTTATACGAACACATATGCGACGAGAGTTCATTTCTGTAATAATCCAATCACTCGTCATCTACTTCATAAATTAAGCTTTTCCTCAATTTTAGAAACGAACTTTTTTATATGCCTCCATGCTCCCATCAAAAATGTACGACGATTCTGAGAAGAGAGCAGCAATCTGTGCCCTTCCGAAAATTAATGTGGGGGTCTCGTGTAACGAGCAAAAGGATATGTATCTGATTTCAGTTCCTTTTCCATCCTTTTTCCTTTGGCCATGTTTTGATCAGCACGGGGTAACAAGAGAATCTCACGATTTCTGCTCCTGAAAAATTATTTCACAGTTGAGATCTCTCATCCTTCGAAAGTCAGAGGAGACTCTCCTAAAGAAATCTTCACAAGTCCTCCACCACCATCCACCGTTTCAACTCATGACATCCGTCCATCATGCACTTGGTAGTTGGTCTCGTGAGCCGAGTTGAAACGTGAATTTCATCATCGTCATCCATCCTCAAGTATCGATACAAAACGAGCACGAACTTTGTTTTTATTATATACGAACTTTTGTGTGTTCTTGGGTATAAAACATGTTGTGATGATGTCTCGCGAAAAAAGTATACATATACATTGAGTACCCATGTTTGACAATTTATCTGAGGCAGACTCTCACAGAGGAGATTGCACCACTCTCCGAGAGCCTTTTTTATCTAATGATCCAATAAGCAATTACGCTTGAATATTACATATGGTTTGGTCGCAACTGACTGCCACATGATGATGTTGTGATGTATCGATATGTGAGTGTTGTGTACGTGAAAATTTTGTGGAAGCGAGCATGCACCGTTTTGGATGGAGGATATTGCTTATGGCTTTGATTCGATATTATTGACTCGTGGGTTTCCAATATCAAGATGTCAGGCGCAGCATGACTCACTCTCGAAGCTTTTCTCCTTCAAAAGACCAAAGGAGACTTTTCTGTACACGCTCAGGAGTTTTCTGAATAATATTATTATGCTTAGGTATATATAAATAGTGTGTCCTATGTTATATATTATTATGCATTTGCTGCAGGCCAGAAATAGAGCTCCTTTTATAGAAATAAATTAAAGTCATGATCGACCGATCCTAATCATATTTACATTCATTTTTCATTAGCGATCCATTTCGTTCTTGTAAAAGACGCACTCTCCATCCATTGTTGATTAATAATATCCAAGCAAGGTGGGCTTGCGCGGTTGAAAAAAAATAACGTGGAGAAAAAAGGGGAATTTAAAAGAACTTCATTGAAAAAGAGTTCTTGGTACACACCGTCAACATCATTATTATCGGCTCTTGCGATCGTTATTAGGTTACCTTGCAGAAGAAAAGCATGGCAGTAATAATTCTAAGGCTATATACTCAAATTGATTACAACTATTCGAGTTTAGGGTTCGTCAATAAAAGGGAATCGAATGAGGGTAAAGGTCAGTCTTCTCTGGTGCCTTCAACAAGTGAGGAACATTCATGACTTTCATCGTTCCTTGATGACTTTTTTCCATGTTACCAACATCGACGTCAACTTTTTAACCATGGGCTCACGGCTCGCACCTGCCACAGTTTCAAAATAACTCGTATTTTTCCACCTGAACTAAATTATTTACACAATTAAGTTAATGTTGTATGAAAACTGGCCATTTGCATTCAACGACAACATTTTTCGCTCATTTTATAAAGTGTTTTTAATGGGCATTCCTGAATTTTATAAAAGTGTGCGTGGATCATGGTCAAGCTGTTTTTTGATGATGCGGGTACTTGTGTGCTCATGAACGCATGAAAAATGCAAAGCAGAAAGCAATTAACACCAAAACCGTGTGCTTTGATATATCCAACCCGCAAAAACATTCCAATCTTATACTTTTTATTCCGCACATAATATATTTTCCTTCATTTTCCATTGTTGAGGAGAAAAAAAACACACACACGAATTTGCTCAAAAGGCGCGACATGATGTACTTACACCCATTTATAAACAAGGCCACGGTTTTTTTCTCTCTCTACGCATCAAACACATTTTGATCTTTTTACCATATCTTTTGAGAATTTACCGACATGAGGAGCATGAGGAGAGCACATCCTTAACTAATATTCGGATATGATTACCTCTTAAAACTATATTGTTATGATGATGTGATGTCGCTATAATACATTTTTTCTCCCAAAAAGCTTACATTCCTTCTGCTTACATAATGTTTTTTTGTTTTTCTTCGAGATCGCGGCTGCGCGGCCCGCGTACTTAGTGTTTCAGATGGTAGCATGACTTGGAGATATGAATCTAATCAGAGTGTGGGATCAGTCCCACAAGACTTATCTTGAGGAAAAAAGTTGATAATCTCCGCCATCCGCCTTTAACTATTTTCGCAGTTTTGTTATAATATCTCCTCTTGTGGGTACAAACTCATTATTGGAGTAAATCGTGTGTGTTTAAATGTGTGTATGTGTGGAGGAGAGAATGAAAAGGTCATATTTTTAATTTCTTGAAGAAACATTCTCTCCTCATTATTACACATTTACACCCTTCCCACCAACCATGAAACAGCCATATAGCAAGGATCTCGACTCGAAACAAAAAAAATCACGACGAAAATATTGAGAAAAAATGTATAATATACAACAATGTATAAGTGGTGATATACATTGTTGGATACTTTTGTAGTGATTTTCATCTAAAAAAACTTTGTACATTTTAGTAAAATTCCACACTTCCCCCACCACCACCATGAGAGCACGCATCACACAAGCCCAATTACTCTGTAATTTTAATTAGAGGTCTTTTTAATTAAACACACAGTCCGAATGTCAAGTCGCATGGGGGAGAATTATATTTACTGTATCCGTGTGTCCTCGCTCTTGTGCATGTGTGTTCAGAATATCGGCTGGAGGTGAGGTGGTGGTGGTAGTATCAGTGTGATGATGTCTCTCTTCCCCTCTTGTGTCTTCGTGTGTGTGTCTCTCTCAAAATGTGGATTCTCCACTTCCCGTTTCGCCTTATTATGGGAATTAAGGTGCGTGGACGAGCAAGTTGAAAATATATGATGAAGCTTCGAGTTTTCTGCTGCTAATCATCATGATATGATAATGAACACTCCTGGGAAATCAATTGCGTGCAGAACATTTAAAAATATTTAATAAGCGCAAACATTTTTCGACTGTTGAAGAGAAGAGAAGTTCACCACCACACTGCAGAGCAACCTGTGTCCTGTGTGTGTGTGTGGAATGGAATCCGAGTTGGGAATAATTATAAAAAATGAAATAATATCACCACTTTTCTTAGCGAGAGAGAGGAAAAATGGCAATTATAATAATATATCTAAAGATAGCGGCCAAAGTTAGAGAAGGTGCGAGAATAAGTTTGTTGTCGACCTTTTTTCTCTGTCTCTCTCTCACTCCGTCGTCTTCATCGAGTCAAGTGGAAAGGGAACATGCAAAAAAATATTTTAATTGCTTTCAATATAATACGAGAGAGCAAACGTGCTAAACGGAAAAAAGAGGAGAGAAGAGGAAATGTAACAAGTGGAGGAATTTTTATGGGAGTGACGTGCGCAAGGCTCTCCTTATTACTAACATTGTTAGAGAAGGTGCAAAAGGACACACACAGTGAACGTGAACTTTGCTCAAGAAGGAGGAAGAAGAACAAAAATAATATGCTAACAGGACATGTGTATGTATATGCGGTACAATAAGGGATTAGGCATTAGGGCATGTGTAAATACATTTCTCTCTCTCTCTTTCACATTACGCGACACTTGTCTTATTTGTAGCATCGGAAAAAAATGAAGTATGTTATCTTGTCGACATCAAATTTACTCGCTAAATGATTGATTTGATTGATCGACGGAAAGGATTAAACTAGCTAATTCCGTCAATCAGTTAAAAGTCTCAATGTCACATAAAAGAGACATGTGTAAAGCTCCGGTTGACTAAGTGAGAGTTGTTTCTTTTCAATAGCATTGCCAAAATGGGATATATGTATATATATTTTTTTTGCATAAGAGGAGAGCGTGAGTGCACCCCTGCGTAAAATGCACTGTGAATATTTTTCTTCTTTAAAATGTCCTTCCGGTCTCTCCTCTTGCAGAGAGGAGTCAAAAGAGTTTCTGGTATAAGGATTTTAGGATTCGTAATCATCCCCTTTTTAATGCGTTTTCATACACCTCAAGCGTGGAATTACTTATAAAAAGTACAAGTTAGTTTACATTTTACATACACGTAACACATCTCATCTCATACCGTAGCGTTATTTTTGGTGGTCAGTTTCTTCATCGAGTCAAAACAGAAGAGCTACACATGTGTGTGTGTGAATATATATATATGTGCTCATGTACCTTGACATGATAACTCTTTGTCCGTAACAACCTTGGTCAAGTGATCCCGATTCTTTACGGCATTGACTAACTCAATCTCACTCACTCTTTTGCTCGAAGAGGAGAGAATTTATCCCTAATATTCAACTTGAAATTTTGTATGCATATTTGTTATTATGCATTTTGCGTTTTCCTGCAATAACACTTGCACAAATAAATATATCGTACCGCTTCGACAGGCTTGATGATAAAACAGAATAATTGTATATATTTATGTTGTTATAAGGTGTTTAACCATTAAATATTATTTGCGTGATAAAAAAATCAGTAAATCCGGGCAAATATGTTTGATGATAAAAAGGAAGCTGCTGTGAGACTGACGCATTGGCTTGGCTTTGAAGTTTAAAGCGAAATCAGTGCTGAAATTTGTACCTACAAAAGTGAACTTGAGATTCCATGCATTCTGATGTAAACATTCGTGTGGATTGGCACGTATGCGTATCTATATCCATGGACAAAAATTATACCTATTTAAAATATTTATGAATACAATAATACTATTTACTTTACTCCGAATGAAAATTCAATCAGTGTGCCACCTTTTAAATCCTTTTTATATATACGAACTCGGCCAGGGCACCATTCTTATTAAAGGCTCATCACCATCATCGTCGTGATCATTAAATGATCTCATATTAGCCATTTCGGACTTATGTTCACTTCTGTAGAAAATATAAAAAAAATTGTTGTTGGGAGCAAAATAAATCTGAGCAGCCAGCCACCAGACCTGTTTTACGAGGAAAACGTGCAGTGTTCTTAGAGAAAATTTAGTACATAACATCGTCTTTAGGGGTTTTGAATTAGCAGAGTTTCTACAAATAAGCTCCTCATCCTTTTGCTCTTTCTCTCCCTTCTCGCTTTGCTTTAGCTTGTCAAATATTTGGTTATTATGTGAGTTATGAAGTCGTAATTTTCACTGTAGCTTTTAGCTTTACTTTACCCTTCTGATGTTGGATTAGTATTAAGCGAGGTTTAAGCAACCAAAACCAAAGCAGTGCATTTAACAATACACACGTGGATGGAGTAGCGGCGAAAAGTCATTTGTATTTTGGAGAATATTAGGAGAAAACGATATGAGAGGGTTTTTTTCTTTTGTGAACATTATTACCGTATCGTGTTTTCTAGTGTCCGTCATTACTTACAGGATGAAAGGCCACCCGGGAAGGGAGACTGAGCAAAGAGGATAAATATTATATTTTTTACTACTTGCAATAATTATTAGTGTGTACACCGTGCACATAAAAAATATAAGGCATGTTCGATGTACCTTGTACATGATTTTTTTTGTTTAGTTCTCTGCGTCTGTCTCGGTAAATGTAATGTCATTAACACATATGCGTAGATAACGTGTCTCTGTCTGCTCATGCATGATCTATAATAATAATGTGATCTCTGAAAGTTTGAAGAAGGAAGAAAAATGTGAACGAATTTCGGTCATATAAGCTTCTCTAAGTAAAGTATAGCAGGTGACTACTTTAAAGTAATCATTAAAATGTTCTCTTTAAAAAAAGTTGGCAATAATTTTGCCATATTACCCACCATTTTCCAGGATTGGGTGCTTCGACATCATAAACGTGAGAGAGAGAGAGAAATGCTCATATTTATATGCTCACACTTTTTCTACAAAACACTTCTGCTCAGTCTCGTAGTTTTTTTTACTTTCCTCATTTTACGGCGACTTTCAAGGAGACAAGAAAAATGTACGGTGTACTATTTTTATGCCACACATTTCCCCTTATTATTACACATTTTTTGTTGATGGAAAAATAACATCAACCTGTCCGTTTTGCGTAATGTTCAGGATTATATTTTATGGTGGTGGCAGTGGTTCAGGGAGTCCTCCAGTATTCTCTCGCTCTGGACAGGCGTTTATTTTATGCATAAATGCATATTATATACACATGTACGTACACTCTTATCAGAGTTTTTTCCTCAGTCATGTATTACCGTATGTATAACTATGCAATATTTATGAAACTGGAAAAAAGTAAATTACGCATACTCCAGGTTGGGTTCAATTGGAACCACTTAACCGCTCTCGTTCATCAGAGACGAATTCAGAACAGGATGAGTCGCACCAGACCATCACATCACCTGTGAACAGGTTAGATAGGAGAAAAAATTGATTGAATCTGCATACGTCCAGAGTGCAGAGCCAGACCCAGTCTAAATATGGTTGATTAAATTAAATGTGTATGTATGTGTTCAGGCGTATATGTTGTGTTAGAGGGAAGAGGTTAATTCTGGATATTCATTCTGGGATTTTAACGGGTGCATCATCATCATGATTATCATCATTTGAAAGGTGTCAGCCGCAAAATCCAAGTAAATTCTCACCGTCATCGTCCTCATCATCGTCGTCGTCGCCTCGACTATCAGAAATTATCATTTTGCCCAGCTATGATTTGGACTTGTTGCTGATAACCTCCCATATGAAAATTGTGCACACACACAAGACAAATAACTATAAAGTCAAATGAATGTATATATTATTTTATATACATTTTTTCACAGACAAGGAGAAGGAGAGACACTGATAATATTTTGCCACGAGGTTGAGATGTGATTGTGTGTTGTGGTTTTTGTGTTGCTGTGTTGTTTTGAACCGCACCTTATCCCTCGGGTTCGCAGGAGTAGGGCTACGCTGACTGACTGGGTACTTTGTACTCTTGCGTCTTGTCTCTAACTTGGCTTTGCGGGTTTACGGAGAGACTTTGATTTTCATGCTCATCATATATTACCATCACCATCATCATACCTATTTATATACAACATAAAAACCAATCTTATAATATGTATGCATGCAGGTATCCACCAAGCCATCCATCATTAGCCATCATCATTTTTACTACCACGTCCACATGTACACAGTTTTTTTTATTGCAATGTAACGCTCGAGTACAGATATATCTACGTAAAACTGGATGCGATCTTGAGAGAAGACAACATACATGTGCACTTCACTTGGATACGTTGAAATGAATAATATTGGTCATTGCTCACAAGCATTGCACACATAAGTAGTACATTGAATCGTTTATCTTGAGATATAAAATATTATCGTCTTCTTAAAGTACATTCCTTCATTTTCGCATGTAATGAATGCACTTCTCAATTTCTCAATCAATTTCTCGTGTATCTAACAAGGGGATGCTAGACGCAGCCAACAACAAAACGAACTCGATTCCAATATCAACTAAAAAATTATTGATTTAGTAAAATGTGAGAATGTATGATGTGGACACTGACTAATGTTTTTGTAGAAGTAACATGGCTCTAAAATAAAGTAGATAGGTTTGTCAATTTCCAACAGAAATCTATATTCATAAAGGAGAATGTCACGGACTATGTATGTATGTTTGTCTGTCCGGGGATGCATTCGAACAGTTTTGAAGCTATCGACCTGAAACCTTCGCCACTGTG
>JAQFZW010003721.1:0-12122 GCA_034687055.1 Heteromurus nitidus | reverse complement strand
AAAGATTTTGTCGACTTTACTGGTATATGGGTCCATGGAATTTTCAATGTACTTCAACTCTCATAAATGAAAAACAAAATAAATCAAGGCGATCCTGAAGTTAGACGGGTGAACTTTGTCTCGTGAGCACACTGCATGATTTTTGAAATTTCTCCAAATTTTTATATTATTTGATTTGCCTTCGGAAGTCAAATAAAGTCGTGTTTAGCTCTATTTGGCGCAGGAGTTTTATTTGCTCAAAAAGGAAACAGAACACTGGTAAATGTTCTTTCGGAAAACTCAGTTGCTGCGAACAATATTCGTAGTATGTACTTATTTTAAGAACACTTGTGGAGGCACGAAATGTGAACTGCATGTCCAATGAACCATGCGTAATGTAATTCGCGATGTATGTATCAATGCATTTTTTGCGAATGCTGTGTATTACGATTTTTGACTCCATTCTCTTCTGCTGGAAATGGAGACGCGTTATTTTGCACATCACATTCATCTTTCGGTTTATCTAAATTCAATCCCTGACAGTTTTAATGAATTTGACCCTACTTGAATGATGCTTCGTGCAAGACTGTTTTTATTTTTACATGGACTTTACCCAGCCAGACACCAATTATTCGTTCTTTGTATTTTTATAGAAAGCTCAACAGCTTAAACCCATAAAAATGTAGATCCAGTTAAAGAGACATGTAATACTATGTACGCATCGCAGAATACAGACAAACTTTTAGGAACAATAGCATGCGTAGTAGCGTAGATTGAGCTACGTCATTTCTTATTCCATCAGAACATCAACTTGATTACTCTTTTGACGAATCCCGTCACAAAGTTCATCATCAGCACCAGAGAGAAAAAGTCTTTTCGTTTTTACAGATCAACCAGAGTAGACCAAATGGCCTTTCATTAATGTAAACAACTGGTTTTTTACACATTTACATTTGCTCGCGGTTGGAATAAGATGTGAAGATGTGGGAGTTTGACGATTTATGAAGTATGCTGCACTTCATTTTTTCACACGATGCACGCGTGCAGCATTTCTCATTTTATTTGTCGTGTGGATGCTCTATTAAATTCACTGCAAACTGAAGAGTTCATATTGATTGCAGATAATGATTCAAACACAATAAAAATGCCATCGATGAAAGATAATAACGTGTTCTTGTTAGCATGAATTTTCTTGCATACTGGATAATTATTTCATCATTTGAAGAATATGGACCCAAAAAAGGATCAATGTCATGGTTCGTCGAGCAAATGCATGCAACAACCAATTCAGATTGGCAATGTAAAAAGTTGTAAAACACACACTTCCACTTCATGCTGACATACCAAAATCCGTATGACTCAATATCGTTTGATTTTTAGCAGTGATATTTGTGATAGCGTAAACACTAATTGCCCGCTAATGGCTTCATTATCGATTTAATCACTTCAAGAGGGTTTTCCTTAAATCATTGTGATTCGGTTCTCTGTCTCTTAAGCTCAGATTGCATCAGATTCTGCACAGATTTCGAGTTTTATGGTGATACAGACTATTGTTATCAGAACTGAAGTGAGAAATGCGTATATAAAAGCAGTTCTTTCTCTGGTGAAATCCATATTCAGAAGGAAGTAATCATCAGAGAATCCAGAATATTTACACAAGCTTGATCATGGGATTTCAAACAAGAAGAAATTGGATGCTTTTGCAAGCGATTCTGGGGATAGCACTTGCAACTGTAAGTTTGAATACACGTGCAAATATTTTACAATTTATTCCTCAGGAAAAAATTTTGTCCACTGATTAGTAGTATTGTAATTAAATGCGAATTAATTTTTCTTATAGGCCTGTGCTGGACAGATAGAATGTCCCCCAGATGGAACCACTTTCTTGCCTCACCATAACTGCTCCTTGTTTTACGTATGCTCAGGGGGTCAGGAAATGATCTTGGAATGTCCTGCGGGAACTTACTTTGATCATGAATCACTACTCTGTGACTATCCTGAAAACGTTCCGGAATGTGTAGGTGGAACTCGACCTCCAGGAGAAACTGAAGCACCTCCAACCTCTCCCGTTACCACTCCAGAAACAACTCCAGAGCCAACTACAGAAGAAACCACGCCAGAACCTGGTCCAGTTCGTAAGTTTTACTGACTCGCACAATATCATAAGATAATCCATTCCTCTAGATTTGGATATGTACTAATTTCAGAAACTTTTATTCATCCATCTTACAATTAGTTAAAAAATGTGGAGAAACTATTGCCGCAAATTCGGGCAGAATTCAGTACAAGCTCAATCAAAACTACGACTCGGAAGAACTCTGCTCATTTGTCATTCGTGTACCGGATCACAGCGGCATTTTATTTACCCTCGATACGAATGGAATCAACGCAACTGCCGATCCAAATGCCATAAGCATTTTCACATTTAAACGCCTGTCTGCTATTGATACCATTCATATGGGTCCACCTAGTCCTCTTACTCAAAGCTACATTGTTGGAAGCCTTGCCGTTGTCGTGTTCCGAACTAGCAGAAATACTGTTGGCACAGGATTTCAACTTTCATTCGAAGGAGTAGGCAAAACAAGTTACACCAAAGGTGTCCAACTTGTGTATTCGAATGTTACTGAAGAAGTTGGACCCACTGAAATCACAATTCCATTCTGGGATGACTACGGAGGAACAACGAACATCATTATCCTCACGAAGAACCATCAGGTCGTCAGTCGTTCATTCGACAGGTTGAGAATGAGCGTGGTTGAATCAACCTGGGATCCCATGCAAGATCCTCAGGATTGTCGTTGGGATTCTCTCAAAATCTTTTCATTCGAATCTGAGACTCTTACGGACAAAGGAGTGTACGTTGACAGATAACTTGCAAATACTGTGTCTCATATCTATACATTCTCTAAAGGCATGATTTGGTGATATCAAATATTTAATTTATTTTAGGTTCTGCAGTCTGACTCATAACACTTCAGTGTTTGATACAAATGGGCTCCTCATCATTGTGTATTATCATTTTGAGGAAAACTATTGGTACAAGAATTCTGGAACTCTTCGATTCGGGATTGTGGACCCGTAAATAATTTTATGTGAACATTTAAAGATAATGAGTT
This sequence comes from Heteromurus nitidus, assembly GCA_034687055.1. Taxonomy (NCBI): domain Eukaryota; kingdom Metazoa; phylum Arthropoda; class Collembola; order Entomobryomorpha; family Entomobryidae; genus Heteromurus; species Heteromurus nitidus. The sequence goes on along the minus strand of JAQFZW010003721.1, from coordinate 9,027 downwards.
ATCAAAACTTTGTGAAGTGTCTCTAATACCTGCATGTACATTATTAAACGTATACAAACTCGTATCAAACGTAGTGTCACCTACGTATGATATGCATGTATATTAAAAAACTTTTTACCCTTAATTAAGAATATTTATTAACCTGGAATATTTATTTTGTTTTTAATACAAAGCAAACCATTTTTCAGTTCATGTCACATTTATAAATTCACAGTATTCACTTATTGTGGCATTTAGCTTTGCAAAAAATCTCATTTATGCTTTCCTTTTCGATGGTCACATACAATCACCAAGTCTTGATTCAACTCTCTCATTGTTTCAGCAATTAGGTTGGTAATCATCGGATCCTCCTCTTCCAAAACTAGCTCTTGAGATCTTGGAACTGGAGGGTCAGGTTCGAGTGCGAGAAGGTTTTCGTTTGAAAAGTACAAATTGTTGACTTTGGAAAGTCTTGCGAATCTGGTAAGATTCAAGTACGGATTCAACAGCATCCTATTGACTGGTGGTCGATCGTAAGTGGTGTCCGTCCGTGGGGCAAGCTCATACTTGTCTGCAATATCGTCATACCGAATTCTCTCCTCAATTTTCTTCAGAATTTTCCGAGGAATGAAGTTATCCACAATCATCTTTTTCAATTTCAGCTCCCTGAAAAGGAAGTAATAAACCGTTAGTATAACTTTGTTCATCTGGAAATCTACCCACAAATGCAAGGTTGATAAGTATACTTCTTTAAATCGTCTTTCAGTCCAATCAACTGCTCGATACTCTCATGGTGGCTTCCCGTAAGCCGCACCCGTATCCTCTCATGCTCGGTCAACTTTGATGTCAGCTTCTGAATTCTTCTCTGCTTCACTTCGATATGCCCCTGCATCTTGGATAATTCTGTTTTCAAATCGTTTGAAGTTAACTTTTTCAATTCGAGAGCCTTCCTCAACGACGCTTCGCGTTTACGCTGCTCAGCCAGTTCCATTTCCTTTGTTTTGAGTTCCTCATCCTTCTTTTTCGTTTCATGAACCAAGTTCGCATCAAGAAGTTGAGTTTCGAGGGACATGACACGATGAAATAGTTCCTTACATTGACGCTTAGAATTTATCATGGCGTCAGTGGCTTGACGAAGTTCTTCAAATAGACGCTCATTCTCTTCTTTGACGTATGCACCATCTTTCATCAGAGCTGCCTTCCGACTCTCCAGTTGGTCCAAGATTTCCTGCGGTCCTGCGTCAGCATTGATTCCGTACGGCTCCAACATGGCTCGAAGCTCGTCTTTATATTTTTGATCGACAAGATTTTGTTCCTCCACCAGTTTTACAACCTCGTCAACCACGGCCACATTGCATTTTGGAAGAGATGATGAGGATTGCTTCTTTCTTGTCAGCTCATTGAGGCAAGTGCTAGCTTGAGAACGATGAAGTTCGATTTTCTTCTGTTCCAGAAGTGCCCTCAAACGAAGGATTTCCTCCTGATATTTCCGAAGGATAGCATCTTTTGGATCTTCATTGATTTTCGCACAGTTGCGAATGTTCTTGGCGCGATTCGCGTAGCGGAGAGTGCTCACTGTCTCATCATAATTAAAGTCGGCAGGTCCGATCGTGGCCACCATCACTGTTTTCGAGTTTCCACCGAGAGAATCTTGAAGGAGCCGAGTAAGCTTAGAATTTCTGTATGGAATGTGGGAGCTGCCGTCAACCAAAGCTGATATGACATTTCCAAGATTGGACAATGAAAGATTTATCTTTGTTGCTTCCTTAAGTCTATCTCCTGTTGCAAGGGTTTTATGAACTCGTTCAGATCCCTGTGAAAACATACAAAAAGAGAATAGACCAATTTTTTATTTACTGTTTTTAAAAACGATCGATTGCGCTAGCACTAATTTACCGCAAGATCAACCAAGTTTAATTTTCCCATTCGTAATGATGCATTTTCCGTTGAGCACTCGACAACAATGCTGAAAATGGCATGTGACCTGGAGCTAACCGAGTTCATATTTGTTGACCCAACAGATCCTGAAACATTCAAATGATTAACAATTGTGTGCCTTACTCACTGACTTATAGTGTAAGTGAACAATTTTATTTGAATTTTATAAATTACTATTTTTATTTCCAACTGTCATCACGCGATCCATGTCTTCAGCATCCACGACCACTAATGACGTCAAATCTTTCACGTACACTTCCCTGTCCTTATTTTCCCGGAGTTCCAAAAACTGTGTCTGATCTTTGCTTAGGAGATCTCGTACATTTTCATTGTAGATTTCCAGGAATGAACAACGAACCAGGTATCTGAGTGCAACATGGATATTTTATTTAGGGACATTGTACAAAAAGCCTCTTGGGAGTTTTGGTACACAGATTACCTCTGCCCCTCTTTAGCTTCTGCAATGCTGGAAAAAATTTGGGCGAACGAGTTCGGAATAATTCCTTTCAGCTCATGGACGTCGTTGTTTCCTCCCATCGTAAAGGACTTTCCGGTTCCAGTCTGACCTGCATTTTAATGTTTTGAGTTTATCTTTAAGTCAGGGATTAAGTTCATTAGAGTAAGAAATGACTTTTCACAGTGGATATACCGTAGGCAAAAATCGTTCCATTGTACCCATCCAAAACGTTCTGGACAATGGGCTGAGCAACGGCATCGTAAACCTGTGATTGCGTGGTGGCTTCAGAAAACGCATAATCAAAAGAAAATGTCCGCGGTTGATCCGAGCCCTGATTTTCGGAAGGGATTGTTGTGACCGTGTTTGAGGAGGTGTCCACATCCACTACATTCTTGCATTTGTGAGCAATTTCTTTGTTGCTCATGGGCCGACAACGTACCACAACCTTGATGTTTTCTGCTGCACCACTTGCTGACACTTCGAACGTTGCTCCATTTTGTGACATTGTCTATTTTGGACAAATTGCTGGAAAAATATGCTTTTTATCCGATGGAGGTAGATACTTATTTGAATTATTGGCATATTTGTGAAAGATTGCAGCAATTTTATATATTAGTGATTTGTAAAGTAGTTTTTCCTTCCACAAGGCTCTTCGAACTGAATACTAGCTGTCCTTGGATACACTACAAGTTCGTATGCTATCTCATTGATTTTATATCCTATGCAATCAGTTCCATTGATAAATTGTCGTTAACTATGATTAACTTTAATTTACTCGTAGCTTTTCAACGGGAATTGTAAGTAGTCACAGGTTTTTCCCTTTAATTTTTTATGTTCCGGGACTCGTTATATTCATAGATCGGTGTATTGAACATTAGATAGTTTGTCATAAGATTGTTCTCCAATAAATCTTCGTATATTAATAATTTTGATGAAATGAATACAAGCTAAATGAAAATGAACAGAAAAATTAAACAATTAAGAAGGCTCATGTGCGAAATTATCCGATTTTTTCTGAGGTGCGCTTACGATAGAGAAAACAATCATGTTTAAATTGAAATGTTTCTATTTTTAGATTCTCCAAACCTCCAAAGTCCAAACCCATCTAACGAGGCAACCGGTTCCGATGTTAGGAAAAGGTAAGGCTCATATTTTCAGGAATTAATTACCTTATGATAACATTAAGTTTGAGCAATAATGGTTTTTGCAATGGGCTACTGTCCTGGAGAAAAACTGGAAATTAGATATTCCATGATCCAAAAGCCATTTTGGTAAATGGCATTTTACATGGAAAAAGAAAATTTAGCAGAGAGGGGGGTCTTCTTACTTTTTCAAAAAATGGTCAAATCGAAATCTAATGCTAAGCTTATTTCAACAACATATATAAACACGCGGGAATTGAATACTTCAAAAATACACTTGAATATTGAAGTAAACAGTGGTGTAAACAAAATAATCTGTGGAATCTTTTCCATATAAAACTTCTGAAATATTTGGGGAACTCCTCCAAACATTTATTTCAAAATAAATCTCAAGAATAGAATTTTAACGCACTACTTGCAATAAAAACTTCACTGATTACTCCCGTCACCTGCGATTGTTTAAAATGGATGCAAATCCTTTAAATATCGCCTTCGCCTTTTCCGAATTAGTGAAGCAAGAGTTTAGCAGCTATAAACTGACAGTTCCAAGTGATGGAGAGAAACTAATTGCTGATGAGTTACTGAAATCACTTTGTACAATTTTGACCGAGTTTGTGGTGGAAACAGACGAGGAGCTTCACTGTAAGTATAAAATAAATTATTTTATAACCTACAATTCAATAAATATTTCAAAATACTCGTTCATGTCTTATGAATAATTAAATTATTTGCGAAGCTTAAATAAATTATATTATTTATCAATTGCATTCGATAAATTTAGTCGATGAAACCGTTGCCTCAGAAGGATCATTATGGAGCCAAGGATCCTTGACGGATGACAATGGAATCGTTCTCACAAATTTATCCAGGGACACCTTGTCTTTGAAGAGAAAAATCGAAATATTGAAATTAGTTAAGGCTCATCCAAACTGGACACTGAAAACCCTACAACGTAACGGTGCAAAAGAGTTAAAATATTTACATTATGTACAGCGTTGGGAAAAACAAGTTGCTGCCGGAGGGACTACATTTGAAAAGTTTGAAAGTATTGATGAGGGCGTCTTTTACACATTCCTTGAAGCAAGAGCAAGTCTACTATGTGTGCACGACATACACCTTCAACAATGGGCGTTGCAGGAGGCACAGTGTTTTCGTGATGGAACGTTTAATTTCAAAGCTAGTCCTGATTGGGTTCGAAATTTCAAACGACGCCACAACATTCGAAGTCGGAAAGTTACCAAGCTTGTCTCGAGGAATGAAATCAGGACACTTTCTTCCATACTAAATTCGGTGAAGATCTTCCAAAATGAAATCAAGGAATTGGCCAAAACATTTCCAGTGGAATATATCTTGAATACGGACCAATGTGGGTTTGCTTACGAAATTAATTCGTCACGCACTTTAAGCTTTCGAGGAGAAAAAATTACATGTGCCGCCGCAAAGTCTCCAACAAACCTCTCAACGCACTCATATACATGCCAGTATATTATAAACATGGACGGGAAAATTGTAGGTGATGTATTCCTTTGTCTCCAAGAGAAATCAGGGAAAATGGGACCGGAAGTGAAAAGCAACCTCTTTCCTGCACAAAATGTTACTATTACATGCAGTGCCTCGGGAAAACTGACAACTTCACTATATGAATATTTCCTGGACAAAGTGGTATTAAAAAGCGTCAAATCAGAATTTGTCTTTGTCCTCGATTCTTGGGCTGGCCAGTTGAATACACTTTCATATTCCGAGCGATTTGGGAAAAATGGTAACCCTACCTGTAATCTGAAGATTATTCCCAAAAAGGGGACATCATTATGTCAACCATTGGATACCACCTTCCACCGCCAGCTAAAATATTTCTCCAGGATGCTCGTCGCTGAAGCGGCTTTAAATTATAGTAAAGATGTACATCCCACAGATGAAGTTACAACGAGAAACAATATAATCCGAACACATTCACTCATTCATAACCAGTTATCTGCGAATATTTTCAATGATATGATAAAATATTCCTGGTATTCTGCTGGATTGACTGATGAGCGCCCACTATTTTTTAGTGTCAAAGAAGCATGCTTTACTTTCGATGAAAAGGATTTGAGCACCTGTAGTCTTTGTGAAAATGGAAGGTTTCTAAAATGTGCACATTGCAGAGAAATTTTATGTTTTCCATGTTTCTTTTACCAATATCATACTCACTTTTAATTTTTTGTATGTAGTAGCAATAAGTCAAATATTATAAATGTAAGCAAGTTTGTTGTGACTAACAGTATGTTAACTTCAATATTAAAGTGTATTTTTGAAATATTCAATTCTAACGTGTTTATATGTTGTTGAAATAAACCTGACAAACAGGACTTAATGGAAACTTGCGCATGTTAGACACCATGTAGAAATTCAAATTCAGAAAAACCAAACAATGTGACGTTTTCAGCTATAAAACCACATTTTCGACATTTAACCCCATTTAGATGGTCAAATTCCAAACCCCATGGTGATATATCTCATCGAGACGGTTCGAATGATATATTACATGCCATATGTTGCTGTATGAACAAAATTTGCGACCGTTAAAAGTGGCGGTTAGAGTTAACGGATTTTGCCCATCTACGAACTTGGCATGTCTTGTGACCTTCCTTTGCGATTGATGAAGTCAGATTTTGAAAAAGTTGAACAGCGTGGCTGCTATAGCCATAAAACCGCATTTTTACCTTTGACACCTTGTAGAAGGTCAACTTCAAAAACTATTCACGCATGTTTCTATATCTCATCGCGACGATTCGAATGATATATCACATACCATATGTTGCTATTTGAAAAAGTTTCTGGTCGTTAAAAAGTGGCGGTTGGAGTTAACTGATTTTGCCCATCTACGAAGTTGATCTGTCTTTTGACCTCTAGTATTGATTGGTGAAGAGAGGATTTGAAAAAGTCGCTATCCTGCTAACGAACAGACGGATAGATGGACAGACGGACAGACAAACGCCGTGAATATTCTCAAAAACTTGCATTTCAGCTTCGCTGCACAAGTTAATAAGTCTAGCATTAGATTTCGATTTGACCATTTTTTTGAAAAAGTAGGAAGACCCCCCTCTCTGCTAACTTTTCTTTTCCCATGTAAAATGCCATTTACCAAAATGGCTTTTGGATCATGGAATATCAAATTTCCAGTTTTTCTCCAGGACAGTAGCCCATTGCAAAAACCATTATTGCTCAAACTTAATGTTATCATAAGGTAATTAATTCCTGAAAATATGAGCCTTACCTTTTCCTAACATCGGAACCGGTTGCCTCGTAAGTGGTTGCTGGAGTAAACAATTTTAGCAAACGTTCAATTTTCCACTGACTTTTATTGTTGAATGTTGAATATTTAGTTTTTAATCCAGGTTAATGCCTGTGTACGTGCGTAAGCAGGGGCGAATCAGTCTTCGCAAACAGACAATATGGAATAAACTGGCTTGATTACTTGTGAACATGTACTGATGAAGTTGCTTGAAGGTATGCATTTAAAGTCGATTCTGCAAGTATAGAGCTCTCAGTCCCGGAATTATTCATTTAAGTACAGACGATGTTGTTAAAGATAAATAGAAACCAGTATCCACAAAGTATGCTTTAAAATCACTCCTGATTTGGTTTTATTCTTTTCATTATTGAATGTATGCACACCGAGACATGTGCCTATCCTAAATCAGATACTGATATTCGGTTTTCAAAATTGATCAATTGAATCAACAATTTCCCAGTGTACTTGATAATGCTAAGAGTTATTTTCATCGATGTAAACGGAGTCATTTTGGCAAAGGATCCAGCATGGATAGTCAACACGGGAATGGCTTTAAATGCCTTCTTATAGTACGGCAGCTTCGTGGTCAGTCTCCATTGTTTCAGCGCTGTGCTAGAGTCCTTGCGAAACTTCCCTGCAACACTGCAATAATGTTGAATGTAGACAATTGCAAATATCGACAACGTTGAAATGTATCCTTTGCGAATAGCTGTAAGGAGCACTGTTGGTGCTTGCAACAATACCGCAGTACAATTTGCATAAACGGAAAGGAGAATGAGTATCAGTATATGACATGGCGTCTGGAATTTTCCAACCGTTTGATTTAGCTTCTGGACCAAAAATTGCAAACATGAATACGTCAACAAGGAATGATGCTCCGTTCTCAGAAGTGACCTGGTAAGTTTAGAGTGGTGCGTAGGCCTGCAAATGAAATTCTCATTTTAACCATAATTATTGCAATCCGATTAAATGGAAAGTAAATGTTACGACATTAAACTTACCTTGGCTCATTCACAATCATTGTTAAAGCTCTGGCAATTGTGCCAACGCGAGACAATGATTCCCCAATCACAGCTACGTACTGGAGTGTTAGGTAACTGTGTAGAAATAGCAAAATCGGAAACCAGTACCGAGGCAAATTGTAAACGTAAATGAGAGATGTTGGAAAGGCAATGATGTGTGGGACAAAAAACGCCAGTAGAACTGAACCCAGTACCAAGGCGGGGAATATTATAGTCAAGCGCCGAATGTGATCGATGGCAGGTTTATCGGCAGTGTCAGCGAGCCTCATGTCTTTCAGATAAAGTTCTGCACAAAAACGGCAAAAATTTTAGTATATAATGATCACGTTAGTGGACACAGCTTTTAAAAAAATTTACCTTGAAATCTGCGAACAAATTCTAAACACATATTCCACAACTCTAGGGCGTCCCTCCCCATGAAAATATTTTGGAAAATGTCCACATTTACCAGCATAGTTATCACAAGATGCAAATTCAAACCGATTATCATGCGGCTACTCGATTTAATTATTTCCCAGGCCATGAAGTATTGAGAAATTAGAAAGCATGTGTTCATCAATTGTAAACCGTAGTTCACGTACACAAGGGCAAGCCAGAAACTACTTTTTCTTTCCAACTTCTCTCTTTCAATATTGTAAAAGTGGGGAACGAAATGTGAACAAGCAGCTAGTTTTAATATGCGAAGGTATGCTTGGAGCAACTTTTCTGAAAGCATGATGAGAATGATATGACCTGACCACGGTTGAACTGACAAGAGGAGACTGGCTTCTGTCACCCAATATGCATTGGCCCCACAAAACCTTTGATATTCCGAATTCGGAACTTTAATGATGGACATTTGTTGAAACTAGAGGTATTCGAATAAATTGGATAATGGAGAATAAAGAAGCTTATGAACTATAATTTGGAAAAAAATCAATTTCATATTTCGTAACGAAAAAATTGTTTTTGAACGAAACCTTTTTCCAGATCAAACTAGAAATAAGACGTCACTAAGAAATCAGCGATCGTTCTCGTAACGTAACTGAACTCATTTATTTTTTAATAGGATTCATATCAACAAAAATTGTCAAGGTCAGCCCTGACAAGTAAATATTACGTTCACTCAGGAATGAATGTTAACAAAAGTTTTTTTCGGATATAACATCGAAAAGTGAGTTCAACTTATTTCCCAACAAGTAACAAATGCTTCCCACGTAAGTTTAAGAATGAATA
>JAQFZW010003720.1:0-12123 GCA_034687055.1 Heteromurus nitidus | reverse complement strand
CCAATGCTTTTGCCATCTTCTTTGGTCGGCCTGGTCCCCTCCTTGTTTTTAATGTACTTGAGATGGCTTTGTTAGGGTTAAGTTAACATGTTCATCATATTGCCTAGATCCAAAACTGTTGTTGTCGGATAGTTTTTTGACAAGCTTGTTTCATATGAAAATAGCAGTACACTCGTTTATAGTCTTATCCAAATATTTGTCAATATCAAACCAAACAAAAAATCAACTTCTGAAGACAGGGATGTTCGTTTTGGTGACAATTCGCATAGGGCCTTAAATCTATAACAGTACGAGCAGTCAACGACGCATTCAGGGCTCGGTAATCCCAACTTTTAATTAATCTGATTAAGTAGCTTGTGATTAAGTCAGACAAGCATTTGAGGAAATCGTTGAGAGGAATTTCACAATTTACGGGACAGGCATGGATCACCAGATGAACGTTGACAAATTTATAAGATTGTACTCGGGCCTTGTATCATTTCATGACGAGTAAGCACCTTTGGAGGTCGTTGGTCGTCGAGCACCTCGTTGGAATGATTACGCTCCCTTTATTCAAAATGGTCTTCAGCAAATTTGAAGATTTGTCAAGTCGAATAAAAGTAAGATTATTTATGGTCATACATTCGGAATATTCCGGTGACAGAGGATTCTCCGAAAGCACTTCAGATCGAGTCGAAGCTTTCCAAATTGCTTAAACTACCACCACTTTGGTTTGGGTGAGTGGATGGAAATGTCTAAAGAAGAATACTTCCTGAGTAAACTGTCAACTTGTGAGGATGTCGCATACGTCTATACGTTTGAAGGTGTGCACGAAATATTTCGGAAATTGCGAAAACGGTTCCTCGAAAGGTGGTCTGACGCAAGGAGCGAAATGTTCGATCCCAACTTCATTTCGATGAGTTCGGAGTCAATCGGGAGGGTTTACAGGAGCTGAATATTTTATAGCGTCCCGTGGCCAGCGGACGTTCTCTCCAAAAGGGGTTTCGGACTGATGGAGGCGGGATTGGATGAGCATTTGCGGAAATGGGTATTTCGTTTGATTTCCAGGAATAACACGATGACCTTTGCGAGAAAGACCCAAGTTCGTTAAAAGCATATCAATTGAGGACAACATCATCGTCGTATTTCTCCTGTATGCCGTGCTAATGACAATTCCTGTTATTATGGTTTCTTCTGAAATGATGTGTCCAAATGGTTTATCGCAAGTGAGAAGAAATGAAGTGCTAAACCAGGCTGCTAACACACTAAAGCCCGTGCAGGCTTCTTCTCTGACATTGGTGAATGAGCACGACATTCAATAAAGTGTATTATCATGTAAGTTGAAAATTGTAAGTTTCTGAAGACAAGGCATCTGTTTGAAATCAGAAAATTTATTTCCTTATATAACTGTTTATACATATCTTTACTTAAGTTTAAGGGTATCAATAGCTGGTGATATCTTTACCAATAAATTCATAGCAGCGAATAGACAGAGGGACTGAATTATGACAATTAGATTTTGAAATACAAGTTCACAAATCAGGAAAATATTTGACTTGAATGTCTTATTTGCTAAAACTTAACTATATATAATTGTTAACACAACTAAATTTTACAAATAACGTGAAAAAGTTCAACACGTAAATATATGTCTATGAAGTACACCGGACCAGAAACTCATAGTTGTGAGCTGACGAGTTAATGACTCAATGTTTGAAGCTGTTATTAATATTAATAGCTCAAAATACGAGCACTAGCATAGTCTGTTGACCTCGATATACCGTACCCAAATAACTTTTACATACCCCAAAATGGATGCACAGTATGCACACCCAATCGTTTAATAGAACATTCTTGGCACAGACATTCCAACGCCATTTCAGCTTTCACTCCAGATAAGTCAGCACCATATGTTTGAAGAAATTTCGCTATTTTATTGTATTTAAGTGTGCAAAACACGATGGCTCTATTTCCGAAAACATGTTTCTGATACATGCTTTCTACGGCAGTGTGTCCATGCTGATTTTTGGCATTAAGCTTAATTGGTTTCTTAAAATCGCCCTTCTCTACCAACCACTCCACTCCTTCCTGCCAACATCCAATACAACCTAGATGTAACAAAGTTTCTCCTTGATCCGTTTTAATGTTTAAGTTTGCCCCCTTATTTCTTAGATATTCGAACAATTGAATTGCTAGATGTGAATTCTTGAGGTCCCAATAATTACTGAAAAGTAATTGGACATATTTTGAGGACAACTCTTCCGTTAACACAATGCCATTGCTTCCGCTTTGCAACATCTCGAGAATTTCAACTGTCAAAAATTTGCCATATGGACTAAACGCCATGTCAAGAACCGTGTGACCAGATTTATTTGTGACATTACAATGAGCTCCCCTAGTTACTAAGAACTTAACTGTTGCATACGGTTCAATTTGCGGGTGAATGTGGGTACTCTGAGTGGAAAAGGCGTAAAGAAGAACTGAGTTGCCAAAAGAATCCTTGGTATTCACGTCTAGTTTGTGTTCCTTAACAAAGTATTTCAGGGAACTCAGTGCCTCGCACCTAGCTAATTGATGTAGTACGGAGCTGTAGTGGGCTGGAGGTAGAGTTGAATGCTTATCGGAAATTTTCGATGCTTCATCGATATAACCTTGAAAGTTGTCACATCCATAATCTATAAGACATCTTAAAAATTCTAAACCACAGCGTTTAGAAAATGTGGCATAAAGAAAGATATTATTTTTCTCCGCAGCCGAGCCTCGAAAATCAAATCCGCCCTTTTGTAAAAGTTTCAAGGTTTCACGTGATGGTTCAAAGCTATGCAAAACAGCGTGAAGAATTGTATTGCCTCTCGTATTTTTCTTGTTCACATTATATCCATGACTTATGCAGCAATCAAGAATTTTGTTATACCGTTTGGCGTCAATATGTAGAGCAGAACTTAACATCCCAATCAAATGAATAACTGTTTCACCATTAATATCTGTTGCATTTGTATCGGAGCCCAATTCTATTAGTTGGAGAATTAAATCTCCCAAATTGGGAAGCTGAGCTACTTCCAGAAGCAATGTTTGTTGTAAATGATTTTTCATTTCCAGTATATTACGATCCAAACCAGCCAAATGAACAATAACATCGGAATATTTTTTACAATTTTCTTGGGATGAGCCCATTTTCAGAAGGAAGCCAGAATGTAGCAAAGGAATCTCTTGCCGAAACCATGTGCTTTTGCCGAATCTATTTTCTGTAGTAAGGTACTGGACCATTTCAATATCTCCTTGCTCAATTGCAATACGGAGTGGATAGAGCGATTGCGAGTACTCTAGTTCATTCAGATTTACGTCAGCTTCCTCCAGAGTTTCGCAGATATATTTGAAATTTGACGAATCAATGGAGCACGTGAGTGAAACTAAAGTTCCCAATTCGTGATAGCTCCTGGCCTTAACGAAGTTTGCCAGCTCTTTCTCTGACTTCAAGGAATCGAATAGAATTCTCACGATTTCAAATCTCTTTCTTGAGAGTGCCAACTCCACGAGGTTATAAAAATGATTAAACAGCATATCTTGTTCCTTGAAGTATTTGCATATTGATTTGTGCAAGTACTTCGCAGGCTCCTTTCCACGAAGCATTTCGCCAATGAAGATTGAAATAGGCTCATTTCTGAAGACTTCCATTATGCTCAAAGCATTTTTCGATCTTAATAAAACTGTTCTAAAGATTTCGGTAGCGACAAATTCGCCCATAGAATCCTTAATTTTTTTAGGGAGTAGTTCCTCTGACATTATCAAATCATACACGAATAAAGCTAAAAAGTAATCTTCAAATGTGCCGTGAAGGAAACTATAATCATTCGTTTCGAAATCCTTGAAATCTTGAATTATACCATATGCACGAATCTCATCTGCATCAATTTTACCTTCTCGCCACAGGCACGCCTTTTCAAAAAATTTAACCCACTTTGGTGACAACAACGAATTCATCGCAAGCTTCAAATGTACCTGTTGCATGCGTCGCCTCGAGGTCATTACCACGTATGAAGTTGGGTCCCATGACGTGAGAGACTGTTTCTCAAGAAATAATTGCAATTTAGTTTCTACAGTTTTCTCGTATAAATCTAAAATATTTCGAATTTTGTGTTCTTCCCAATAAATGTTTTCAAGCATACTGCCAGAAAGAGACGTAGCATCTTTTTTATAAATCTGCCCCAGAAGAAGACATTGGAGTGGTACGCCCATGATATGTTGTAATCCTGGAGTACATGCGTCTAAACACTTGGATGCAACTGAGCCAAGAAATATATTGTTTTTGCAATCGGAACCCTGGCTCCAGAAAGAAACCAAGAAGTTCCGCTGATCATCTTTGTCAAAGCCCTTAATTTTGTAGCCTATGACAGAAAAGCGATCCTCCACTGCTTCTAAGTAATGCGGTCTTGTGCTTAGCCAAATTCGCACTCCTTTAAAAATCTCCCTAAACGATTGTAGTGCATTTAGCATAGGCAAAACACTGTCAGGATAAAGTTCGTCGAATCCATCAAATAAAATTTCACACGAAAAGCCTTTGTCATCAGTTACGTGAGATTTGATAAGCTCGTCAACAAATCTACATTTTTTAATTTCAGGAAAAATTGCAGTCAACACTTCGTCCCCGAGCTTGTCCCCCTTTTTATCTTGGACTGATATTTGCCGAAGTTTTTGAGCGAGGGCAGTTATCTTAATCACCCTGATTATCTTATCAGGGTGGTTTTTTAGTAGCATATTAGCAAAGGAATGGAATAAAGTTGATTTTCCCATTCCCGGATTTTCTGCGAACACGACTGTGCTTTCCTTCGAAGAGCTTATTTTACCGAAAAAATATTTTTCCAAAATTTCTTCAGACTTGAATGAATCTAATTGACTTGGCTGAGAAATATTTTGGAATGAAGGCATTGTTCTTCCCGGGTTCAAAAAGTTCCAAGCTCCTTGATGCAATACATCGATAAATCTCGCATTTTGTGCTTCTATTGGAGATGGAAAATTGCCAAATGAAACATCGGTGGCACCGATTGATTTTGATTTTTCGAGCAAACCTAATTCAGACAACGAATTTGGGGGAACAGAGTTGCTCAAATCTGTTGTTCGTAAAATATTCTGAAATAGAGTAATCGATCCAGTGGATTTCAACAATTCAAAATAGCCATCCTCACAATACTCCATGAAGTGAGCATTTACTTCTTTTGGAAGTTTATCTCCGTCGATTGCAATAAATCGAGATAAAATTTGTGGACCAACCAGCTTAACTTCGTTCGAATCACTTATTGACTTACGTACTAGCGCATCTAACTTCTTTTCGTTTATGCTTTTAACGAAAAATTTGCAATTGACGGAATTCAAATGAATCGAAAGTTCATAAATTAAACTCTCCAAGGAAAATTTTCTTCTACGAATTAATGTCCTTTCAATGTAATAAGAAAGTGCTGGTGGAATTTTGTGTAGAAGTAAGCTTGGCTTCTTGTCATACCGTAACTCTTGAATAAATTTGCCCGGGAGGTGTTTCAAAATACTATTTTCATCACAAAATTCCCTTAAGTTTAATTCTGCGTGCTGAAACACGACCTTTCCATCCAACAACTTTTGTTGGTACTCTGAATTAAAGTCGCACCATTGCACCTCGACCTCTGATACGTTAAGTGCATTAGTCTTTTCCATGATTTCTTGAATCTCAAATGAGCTTTGCTTTGTAAATATGACCACCGATTTATGACTGATATTAACAAATACGTTCTTCATGAAAACAGATACGTTATCTGTTACTGCGACTACGGCTCCTGCTAATGTTGAATTACCTTGTGTAACATTCGCATCCATCGGTATTTGCAGAATTGCCGATGTGGTACGGTCGGTATGACTTACGTGTTCGACTGATAAGCTTGTGCCCGTGGCTGTTATCAGAGTTGTTGATTCCAACCTCAAAACGTTTGTTAATACTCCAGAAGGAAGTGCAACGAAATTTACTTTTTGGTCGATGACATCAGCAGCCTGGCTTCGAGAGACTTTGTAGCTGCGTAGCAGTAAACCTGTTGCAATAAACCAAAAAATAAAGTGAGCCTAAAAGAGTTCGTTAAAAATATTGACAATTCAAAAATGAAAATTACCTGATTTTAACTGAGTTACAGTTTGTTCTTGAATTGTTTGCCAAAGATTTTGTACGTCGCAATACTTCATATCAAAGCTTTTCAAATGTTTCACATAAAATTTTTCCATATCTGTGAATTTGGGAACTATTTTGAAACCCACAGCATATAGTACCGGTGCAAGTTTTGGAAATGTTTGTAGCCAGATGTCTAGTACCTCTGCCTCTGTTCTTCCTCCAGGATGCTCAATCATGTTTCGAGTAGCCCTTGCCATATCTTCCAATAACTTGCCGTTGAACTTCCGTTGTATCACCCAGGTTTTCACATCTACCAATGTTATCTGATCTATCCAGTTTGTTTTCCCTTCTCCAACGACATATTCGAAATGTGTCTGCAAGTCCGCAGATACTTCTTTGAATAAGTCACTCTTCTTATTGTTGTCATCTTTCATGAAGTCACCGAACTTTTTTATAAACAAAATTATGTCATGTCTGGTCCAAAATATTGGATGCGAAAGAAGGGCCTCCAGGGGGACTCCCATTGTTAGTTTCTGTCATTTACAATTATTGTAGTTATTAATTATTATCATATCACGCTTTGTTGAAGATAAATTAACTTACCGTTTGTCTTGATGTCCGTTATTGTTTCCTACATATCCAAATAGTTTATCCAGTTTAGTTAAGGGTGTAGTCGCGCCACGACTTTACAAACTAAGAGCTGAGAAGTGAATATATCTGACTGTGTAGATTACAAACTGTACTATCTACTTGCTGCTTCCATGCACGAAATCGTGTGACAACGAGATCATTTGAAATGATCAGTGTAAATATTTGTGTAAATACAGTGGAAGTTAGGTTTTCCGTGGCTATGCTGTAAGTTAAGCGACAATATTATCTTCATACTTACATGGAATGTATCTGAATGGAAACTCTGCATACTGCATATCATTGCGAGAGGTTAGTTTGGTTTGCTATCTTATCTACTTAAGCACACACAAGTCAAACGAATGCTTGGATACACTGTTGTAAAGCATAAAATAACTGACAGTCTTAGTCATGTCACTTTAAATTACTTTTCAAATCGCTTTACAACTACCGAACCACCCACAGCAGGCCAAACATTTTCCCGTCCTCCTTCTGCGACAATATCTACGTAGACTTTTCAGCCACCCGTAGCCCTGCTTGAAGTGAGAAACGGAGTAAGCGATTTCGACAATCGGAATTGGAAAATATTCTATTTGATATGTCATTATAACCCAAAAAAATCCAGTCAGTAGACCATATACACTTCAGAAGTGCAGTCCATCCTAATCAGGCACTGCGGATCCGGGGGGACGGGGAGAAAAGTCCCCCTCCACAAACTTGAAGGTCCCCCCTGGGGCTTAAAATTTCTGGTTTACTGAAAAACGTTTATATTTTTATTTTGAAGATTTAGAAATTTCATTAAAATGAATTTTAGAAAGCATGGAAAATGTTTGACCACTGTAATTGATATATTTCCGGGGGTCTCGAATCTTACAAAGCAGTCGTTCACGCAATATAGTCAAAATTTCCCGGATTTCCAAAAATTCGAAAAACTTCAAACAATCACTGAAAAATTTCGAAAATGTTGGTTAAATTATTGCAAAATTTCGAAAATGTTCGAAAAATCACTGAAAATTTTCGAAAATGTTGGTTAAATCATTGCAAAATTTCGAAAATGATCGAAAAATCACTGAAAACTCGAAAGTTTTAAGTGATCTTTTTGCCACGGTGTGGAATCCTGGATTCCGGTTTTCGGGGGGTCCCAACTCCCGGGTCCGACGTGACCAGTGGAGGTAAGATTCGACAATGTATCCAATGTCAAATGTCAAATTTCGAAAACAAAGCTTTAAAATTTCTTAAAACAATCAAGGTTTTCAAAACTAAGATAAGATGATAACATACTAAGATGATCTGAAAAGCTATGAAAAATGTCTACAAGTTCAAGAAATCGTCGCAAAGCTACTCAGCCTAAAATATATTTAAATGACATCGTAGCAATTTTTGTTAAATAATACCTACAAAATGCTACAAAACTTCAGGAAATCGCTGAAAAGTACACGAAGAGCAACAAAATTCGTTGAAAACTTGCGAACTTTAGCCCAAAAAATTCGTGTACGCGCTGGTCCGCGTGCATAAGATTCTCGACTGGTTAAAATCTTTTAAATCACTATACAGGATTGCAAGATTCTCTGAAAATCTTGAAAAGAGATAAAAGTACTCATTACGCCAAATCTACACCTATCTAAACATCAAATCTACTGACAAGTGTAAAATTTCTAAAGGCTAATTGAAATTATTCAATAAAAACCGAAAGTGTTTTTTAAAAATTCCTTAAAATGTAAAACATAGTGAAGTTTCATGTTGGTCAAATTCTGCAAAAAACCGTCAACATTATCGGAAACCCTCAGGACAAGGTCAACATATTCGCAAATATGTCGTGATATCGGTAAAATATATGGGGCATTATAGGACAGGTGTTCGAAAATGTCCCCGGTCCCCCTCACGCAAAATTATGATGCACAGCCTCTGACCCCAATAATTCTTTGCAATATATCGCGTATGAATAAAAACATTTGAATGTTGTAAAGCATGATGGACAAAATAATCAATTATATTAATCTCATATCCCAATTGCATGTTGGTGTTGTGTTGAATCTACTTTTTCAAGATAGCTTGGGTCATATCTTTTATTTATCACTTGGCAAATATATATCTACTCTTTTACTTAAAACATAAATCATATATGTTGGCAACTGGGTTGTACAATCCATACTTTTCGCGATGTCGATATCGTTAGCGATACTTTCGACGCAGACCTCGCGATGTCGGTAGCGATACTTTCGACGCAGACCTCGCGATGTCGGTAGCGATACTTTTATTTTAAGATATTGATACCACCTATATCTAGAATACAGGCGGTACTATCGTATTTACACAAATACCGCTGTTGTCAGCATAGCAACAGGCTTTGTGTACTCAAATTGGCAATCCAAAATGCCTTTTATCCTCCTACGAATCCTCCTCGAATCCTTATCGAAGACAATTAAAAAAGCTACGTATTATTGCATAAGAGCATTTCCGACGGTGCTCACGGTTTTCGATATCGATAACGATACTTTAGCCGGAGGCCTTGCGATACCCATATCCCGGATATCGATACTACCGGCGATAATGTCGATGTACAACTCTGGTTTGCAATTGCCGATATATCCCAATTTAGAGGTACAGTGTGTCATGTAATCCGAGGTCATTTGCTCCATGCATCTGATGCAACCTGAAACAAAATTATTTTTTCTTAATTATAACCAAAGCAATTAATATACAGTTTCCCAATGTGAAATCGAAAGGCTTAAATCATCAAATAATTTATTTTGCTTGATTGGCTGTCTGCTTGGAAACACAAATGAAATATATAAGCCAGACATAAAACCAGCATATGAGCTTTTTATGTATTTCCGACATGATACTCCCAAAAATAGGCTATCACGGATCACGGTGCCATCGATAGGTTGTCATGAAATAAACAGTAAGATTAAAACGTCACGAAACCCGTTCATACTTTGATTAAAATAAATTACGGATGGGCTCAAAAGTGTGTGGCTGTGAAACATTTTTGACACCTCTTAAGCCAGGAGGCATCCTTGCTTGTGTAATTATGATACATTCTTTCAATATTATGTAGATGCATTCTTTTATATTTTCCCAAAGCCATTTTCCCATTATGATTAATCCCATGATAAATACATAAGCTCACTCTTCATTCAAGGCGTTAGCAATATTCATTTGTAACACATTCCCAGCAATTCACATCAAGGTGAAATTAAATGCAGACAGCTTGAATATACAACTACGGGATTTAAAACCATAAAAACCTCGTGATTGCACGAAAATCCCCATAATCCTAAATCCAAGGCACAACTAAATTTTAAACACATATTAAACACTTATTTGTTACACATTGCGAAAGAGCCAAAGTCTCGTATATATATCTGCGAAAAAGGGATTTCCATGCCAGTCTACAGGTGAAATGCAACGTGTAAGCAACGGTGGTTTCAATAATTGTATTTCAACCATGAGTCCATTACTTACAAATCTAACAATTTCGCTTCTCATATTAACTGCTGCAGCATCCTCTTCAGGAACATTGACAATACATAGTAAGCTTAGATTTAAATAGTTAATTACCATATCATATCGGAATCGTGTCATTTTATGCTGAATTATTACAGGCGGCCAAAAAATCATTAACGATGAACCAGCTACTAATCTCTGTATGTCTCAGATTCACAAACCTTATATTCAAAACTAAACATAAAAACATAATTATTTATGGTGTTAAAATTCATTTTAATCCCTAACTATCATAATTTAGCAACGTCATGCGGAGGACTACTGTTTGGTAGTCAAGGGTTGATTGAGTACAAGCCAAGTGAAGTATTAGTACCCTTCGAAAGATGCATATGGACTATCCGAACTCCTTCCTTGAATCAGATTCGCTTCACATTGAATAAAAATTGGATAGAAAATGAATATGACGTTTATGTCTCCGTCCACATGTTAAATTCCACTGGAGATGCGGATGTCCATGAGTTTACGTAAAACCTCTGAATTCTTATATTTTGCACAAAAACCCTGAAACAAACGCAATTTGTTTTACTTTAATGTCATTAGTCATAATATCGATGTTTTCATTTTGCAAACGATGAAACTGCAGATATTTTAGTCAGGAACCAACAATCCTGTTGAATGGTAGTGTCGCAATTATCATATTAACTGCCCCTGATATCCGACCGCCCAACAGAAACTACACAGGCTTTTCATTAAGCTTCTTGTCGGAGGGTTCTGTTGATGACACGTATTTGAACTACCAAGACTGGTACACTAACAACGTCGATCCCGACGGTGGAAGTTTGAGATATCCTGTGGAAGGAACAACTATGGATATGGAATTCTCTACATTCGTTTTCACGCACCCCACGGGTGTAGCGTATATGAAGGTGGCGATGAATTTTACATCCTTGGATTTGGAAGTCGACGAAAATGGAGAGTGCAAAGACAAGTTGTACATATTCCTCAATCTCAGACATGACTATCATACACTTCTGCTCATTTCTAAGGGGTAAAAATCACTGCCAATTCTTGGACGAGCGTCATCAATTCACATTTATGTTGAAATCTGATAATTGAAATGAATGCAAATTTTCTAGAATTTGTCAACTTGATCAAGTTCCTGATCCTTATATTATGAGAAGTTCGGATTCCCTGGTATTTCTCCTCATCACCGATAATGAAGGAGGATCCAAGGGATTCGATGTTAACTGGGAAACATGCGTTATCAACGGGGCGTGCCCTTAATTTCCCTATTGCCATGTAAAAGGCGTTCATTGTCGCTCTATATCGTTTCATGTCAATAGTTTGTCAAGGTTATAATTTGACAATTATTATATAAGGCAATATGTATCAGCATTTGTTACACATAAAACTCACCAAAGTTGATTAAATACGTATGTGAATTTATTGGGAAGTCGAGGGGATCAGAATGCCGAGTGGTAATCTGGCAATTCGACGGGGAAGTGAGTGAAATGAGTATCTGCTACGAAAATTATTTATAGTAAATCCATACATACTCCTCCACCGCGGGCCAAAAAGACTTACTACGGCTAATTTCCTATTTGGATGACTTTGGAGAACCGCCATCCGTTTTTCCATATTTACATATATGCAGACTTACATATACATACAGTCGAAACGTGATTGCAAGACCTTCCTTTCTCTTTTGATAAGCACCTAATATTCCTTGTGCCTCTCGATAGTTTTTTAAAGCAGGATACTTTCCCTTGTGTTCCTTAGGCCTAAAGTTTTTGAATTTTGAATGAATCCTGATTCCGAATCAATACTGACAATACTGCAATTAGTCTTCCACTTATTCTTGTTCCTCAACTCAGTTCTCTGGAATTGCTATGCCATAGAACATGCACAAATGGTTATATACGATAAAAGCGTATATATAA
>JAQFZW010003719.1:0-12124 GCA_034687055.1 Heteromurus nitidus | reverse complement strand
CGCAGTCAACGGACCCCCTCCTCCCCCTAAAGGCGTTAGCTACTAAATGAATGGCGCCATAAGTGTAGATTTGATAGATGGGTTTTGTTCTTAGTGCAACTTGGCAGAATCAACCATTTCTTTCGTGTAGTCTGGATTTTCGCATTGGTAAACCCGTTGTAATATAAACTCTAATTTTAGAAAGCTTTTACATTTTATGTATTTTCATTCCCAACTTTGGAACAGTCACCATTTTTCTCTTGTGCTAGATTGAAGAACTATATTTCTTGCAACATTCGAAAAAGAGTGCCGACAAGCTTTGAGACATTCCTAAAAATGAAGGTTCATACAGGCATACATATTTCACTTGGTTTGATTGCTATACTTTTCCTCCGGGAATTCCAGTCACTCCCAGTGGAAATCCCACAGGGCTGCTTCATTACAATCATTTTCCCTCACAAAAATATCCCAGATTCACAGCAGAACGCTAACATCCTGTACACAAATTCTATTAACACTTGGCAGATTTTATCGTTGACAACACTCGAGAACTACTACAGCGACCATCAACAAGATCCCTGGAATTTGAAGAAAGGCCACCACCGTCACCAAACCAAACTAGTTGATCCCAAATGCCTTCTTATTTTTCTACACACAAAAACCTTTGACGAAACCACACGAGCCATCAGCAAATCAACTCACGGAACCTCAACCTGGGCAACGTTTTTCGTATCCGTGACGAGGGACAGTGAGCTTTCACATTGGATACTGGATGACTTGTCAGAACTCCAGCTTGAAGCATTCTCTGCAGATATCGTTTTCCATTTCGAAGAAAATGGTTGGTTGGCTGCATTCTGCTACCTTTGCGAAGGCTCGGATAAGCTGCAGCCAGCTAAAACAAGTTCCCTGCCCCACTTGAAAAGTGTCTTGAATAAACTAAAGCTCCAAGGTTTTGGCACAAGTATTTCAGCTTATCATCCCACTACTCGTAGCTTTGGCCTTCTAACGGACCTGATCCCCTTCGACTACAACTGGTGGTCATTTCAAAACTGCTACAACTTTGACACGTCGAGGTTTACAGGGTCAGGCCTATGTCAGCCTTACGATGTGTATGCATTGATGTTGACGGAGAAGTTGAATGTGTCCTACCTCGGCTCACTCACCTTACTCCACACTACGAAGCAGCTGAAGTGGAAGCCTGGCTATTTTAGCACAACTTCTGTGCATCAACTGCGCTATGACGAGGATGGGTCGCGGAGGCGCTATTTGTTCCTGGAAGAAGGAGGATCTAGAATGTTTTACTGCGTCCGTCGAGCACAAATCAAACATACAAATTGGATCGCTTTTCTCACAGCATTTGACTACATCACGTGGGCCATTCTCCTCAATATAATCCTGTTGTATGTGATCTACTGCAGAAATTCTGGTCGTGTGCATCAAATATGGAGTCTAGTCTTGGATGTGGGAACTCCATATTCACGAAATCATTTTGGACTTATTCTCCTTCTGACAGCAACAATATCGTCAAACCTGTATCAAAGCATACTGTCCACAGATTATCTTTTCTTTGATGGGACAACATCATTGGACAACTTATTTTCAAAAGGATATACAATTTTTAGCTCACTATTTTACTGGCAAATTTTGGATAATTTCGCAAAGGCACCTTTGAAACTAAGACAACAATTTCTGACACAGTACGACAAAACGTCAATAGAGGACATCCTTTTTAAACCGTGGGAGATGTCTGTAGAAGATATCGATATTGGCCCTGTGTTTCACCTGCAGGATTTTTATTCTAGCCCGAAGTATTTCATACCGCAACTCATCCGGTACAAGTTGATCCTTCCGATAGATAACATTGATATGATGCTTCGAGTCATGTTTATGGATTCGGATAGAATCACTCTAAAAACTGGAGAAGGCTCTCAAAATCAGTTTTATTGTGAGGCATTCGAATTTCCACATTTCCTTTTGTTGTACACGAACATCGTGTTCAGCTTTTCTAATCTACTTTCGGAGAGAGCGTATTTTATTGCGATGCACTTGTTGGAAGCTGGATTCGTGAAAAGACTGCAGGAATTACAGGCTCTGCCTTGGATTGATCGTCACAAGAGGGGTGGGATTGAATGGGTGGAAGCATCCTCGACAGTAGACCCGATGGCGATAAAGTTGTGGTCTCCGAATGGGATAGGGTTCCTCGTGTTGGCTGGTGTGATGATTCTTCTCATTTCAGCAGCAACCATTGCCAACACTGGGAGGGTTTTGAGGAAATTAATTGGCTTTGTGGGTGCGAGGTTTTATGCGCCGGTATGTAAAAGGATTGAGAAATTCAGGAATCGTTAACGGTTTTCATTCAATCCGATTGACACTGACGGATACCATATATACTTTATCTGTAAAAGCCAACATAAATATTTACCACAAACAAAACATTGCTCATACAATTTATGACAACCGAAACCCCAACAAATGTATATAATCAAAATAAATTCAACTTATTTTGCTTTATCAGTCCACTCCATTTCGTTGCGATTCGAATGTAAAATCATACGTCCTCTCACGATAAATCATCTCGGAGGAGATAACCAAAAACTAACGCACTTTCAGTAAAAATCAGTTACAAACGGAAACTTTTTGACGACCTCCATGGCGTCACTGGTCCAATATCTGCAACATCCGACACAAAGACAAAAAACAAAACAAAAATGAAATCGCTTCTGAGAATTGATTTTGGGAGATTTTACAATGTTTTGCAAAAATACAGCTGTTATTACGTCACAGTTGCTTTTTGGGTAACCAACCGTGGTAAATAACAAACTCGCACACACACATATATAAGGTAACTGGAAAAGTTTCACTGCTTGAAGCTGTGTGTTTGGTAGGTAACAAAACCGCAAACAAAATAATAACCATAATAAAAGTCAGCTGAGGTGGCACAGACGCAGCCAGGCAGCTACGTACGCTTCTTACTTATGGAGAAGATCATAAAAGTCGCCCCTGGGTCGATATTGATTTCCGTAAAGTTTTAGTGCAAAAATATAGGTTATGAATATTGACTTGTCAAGTAATAAAAATACTAGGATGAAAGTAGGGTGGCTTATTAATTTAATTATTGCATCGAAACTCCATTTGGCCCTGTCATTATCATTTACTGCCAGTTACTACTCTACCCATTAACGAAATGAGTAAGTCACAGAATAATTGAGAGCTTCTTTCACTCCCACTCAAAAGACCAGTTTTATTTGCAATCCGCTTTTTTATTAATGTGCTAGAATTTGACGGTGATGTGGCATGAATGCCACCGATCATAAAAATTTAGTAAATAATGCGGAAAACCGAAAACCCCTCATATATGGGATATTAAATGTAACAATATAATTAAGACTTAGATACACAATATATTTTTATGTCATCTGCAAATATCAATTGCCAAATATTATTAATAAAAATAGACGGTAATTCTCACGAGAAGGTTAATATCATGTAAAATTCTCGGTAGTCCAGTACAAAATTCACTAAACTAACTTCGCTTCTTTTTGCTGGAGACAAAAAGATGGAAACATTCGTGAAGCAAATGTTTCACATTTTCAGCCTTGCACTCTCAATTTCCTACACAACTTCGCATGAGCCTGGCCTCCAAATCTACTTGAGTCTGAAAAGGGCACGATTGTACAAGTGGCTTGTCCCCTGCGTCTTAACCATCATTAACCCTTTCATCGTCGCCACTCTCTTTGTCAAACTGAGCCCAGAATATTTCAGAAATGGTGACAATGTGAGGTTAATTTTTCACGGAATTTGGACATTGTTCATGTTCTGCATTACAGTTCAGGGGTGGCCTCATCTACTTCAAACAAGTTATGTTATACAGCTGGAGAATGGGATTACAGACTTGATTAAAAATTTGGAAAGAGGTAAAAAAATCCTTTATTTTTTATGGAAATATTGAACGATTTAATTTTTACGAGATTGTATTTTTTCTAGATCATTTCGGTTTCAACTGTTTTGCCAAATCGCAGCTAGTGCGAACAAGGCTCCTCTACTTTTTCATGATTTACTTCATGGGCACAATAGGAATTTGCCTCGTTCCCGTCTTCATCTTGTTTCAGAAAGAATATTGGCAGCTGGGATCTCTATTTTATCATTCTTTCCTCTACTTTTTCCCCACGAATTTCCTCTCAGCTTCTCTTTTGGGTTTGTTGGTTGATATTTGGCTAATGTTTTATGTTCTTGGACTATTCATCGTTTCTCTCCAAATCACCTTGGCTTTCATGCACACCTTCAAGTCCGCAATTGTTCAATTAATGAGGTTCGCCGTTAGCAGACGGAGACCTTCAAAACTGGCTATTCTTCGAGAGCAGATTTTCGTGTATTCCAAACTTCGGATATTGGTCACACTTTATAACCATGTTTACGGGAGATATTATGTTGCTCCACTGAAATCAGTTTGTGCCATTTGCATAACAACGTGCGTCATCATTTCAGTGAGAATTGCGAAAGATAGTCTCATTCTGATGGTGTTTGGAATTTCCTGCATTGCAGGAAGTGCTATTTGTTTGATCCTGTTTGTAGGATTTATTGCCATGGTTCATGAATATAGTGTCAGATTTGAGAAATATTTGAGGAATCAGAAATTTCATGGAAGTTTGGGAAGGAGAATTGTGAAGGCGTTTCGCCCGGAGGCAGTCAAGAGTGGAAACTTTTATGAGACGAAGAGAATAACTTGCCTAACGCTGATGGCGATGATTGTGAACGTCTCTGGTTCGATATTAATTTCTGTAAAATTTTAATAAAGCCTCGTACTAAAAAGCTATTGTCCCAAATTTTTGTAGCTTACAAATTGAATCAAATAAAGGGTTACTTATTCTAAAAATTCAAATTATAAGTTGGATTTTTGGGACGAATTTAGTAAATGATTTTATTACGCAAGAATGACACAAAGAGTTCCAGTATGCCCCGCGGTGCATGCTGTCTGTTCCATATAATGTTTGTCTGATGCAAATTTATGATATGCAAATCAAAGTTCGAAATATTTTTTTTATAATTTGGGTTTCTGTGGGTTACAATAAAAAACAATTATAACGCATGTCAATTTATTACTTTTCATCCAACAACAGTAAAAATTACGTTTAATTTATTTTGTAAAATTCAATATTAAGTCCAACAAAATGCTTCAGTTTTAAAGTCCCTCAGCTAACATTATTTCCATTTGCTGACGAATATAATGAAACAAAGCATGTTGATATTTCGCAACTTGACCTTCTTGACCCCTTCCCCCGTCTAAGTATGGTGCTACGACCCTTCCCACTTTTGCGTACAAATTAGAGCCAACAGACACAACTGTAGGCGAGCTGAATATGTTGGAGAGGTAGTTCTCCACATCAGCATTGTCCAAAGACATCAACTCAAACTCAACAGTGGAATCCTTTCCCTTCATGACTGTTCCCCAATTTGGCCCATTGTTCTCCAGAAACTGCTGGACATTTATCGCCAATTCTGAGCTCTTTTCTCGCAAAATCCCATCCGTTGCGGGTGTGTACGGGAGACTGCATATTTCCTGGAAAATTGGGGTGTCCGTCAGCCGGAACAGGAGGCTCATTGTGTTCGGCCAATATTCCAACGGAGGAACCTCATGCCTGCAGACATACCCATTGGCAATATAGCTCTCCGACGGGGAGTCAGCATATAAGAAGTAAACGAGAGTTTCTGGTGGATTCTCCAAAGGCTCCTCAAAAACCTCACATATTTCTCCAGCAACGACTGATAGTCATTTGAAAATTCACGTTTCTGAAATATAGTTTGTTCTCCACTGACCTTCAGAGTCGATTTCAGTTTCAGCAGGAATCGTTCCGGACATAAAACTAACCTAAAGTATTTCTGCTTCTACATGAAATTCATATTTTCCTCGAAAAATACTCGCCCAGTTTCACTTGACATTTAAAGACTACTTGAAACTTTTAATGATTTCATGATTTGACACTGAACAGAGAAAAGTTTACTGTTGACGTAAATACTGAACCTTTCAATCTGAAAATTTCATGGGACAATGTCCTGAAATGTCTCGTAGTGGATTGACTCAGTCAGTTCTTTGTTGTAGAAACGTTTTTTTGAGTTCATTCAAACAAGTCTGCTTTCTCCCCATAAGGAAAAATGTAAACAAGAGTGAGAGTGTGGGAGAGACATTGTTTACATTATGATATTGATCCCACAAGTTCTTTTTCATTTTTTGGGAGTTCGCTCCTGCGAATTTTATCCCCTCCCAAAAATATTGAAATTGAATACAGTATTCAGTCTTTTAATTAGTCTTTTAATTGTTATCATGGGTGCCCTCGGAGGAAAAATTAAAAAACCAAACGTCTCAGGAAGGTGTCACCTGGATGGAGATAAAAAATTGAATCCACTGATGAACCCCGTTGTAAGTCAGTTAACAGTTAGTGCAGGGTCTTTCAGGGCGTTTCTGAGCATGGATAGTAAAATGTCAATTATTTCCTCCTATTCCAGATTTTAAAAAGGCTTTTCCAAGTCTGCGAACTGTCGGATATCTTCAATTTTCGTCTAGTTTGCAAGGAGTGGTACTCCCTGTCTCTGACGCGCTTCCGGAACGAAGCAAGGGTAATCCTTATTCGGAGCAAGTTTGCCAAAATAAAGAAGCAAGGTCGTACCACCTACTGGGGACGGGAATTGCAACTGTTACCACTGGATCAGTTGGACGTCGGTGGAGACAGTCCATTTAGGAGTTTCCTCGTTAGTAGATTGGAGTTTGGGGACGAAGCTGAAAAAGGCGACGAGACAATGCACCTGTACACGACGCAGTTTTGGAGGAAATATGGGTTGCACATTCATAAGATAACCTTGTCCCACGTGAGGATTTACTCGATCACCTCCTTCAGCAAATTAATTTTAGGGGAATTGCCAAATTTGCAAGAATTAAGTATTCATCAAGCGATGACAGATGGACGTCAGTTAACGGGCGGAATGGACGCAGAGGAGAAAGTGGAGAAAGTTCAACCCAATTTGAAATCTCTGGTTTTGAACGAGTGTTATGGGATCATGCCTATTTTGCATTCAATGTTTCTCCATTTTCCTAAAATCCAAGTAAGTCTTTTCACTTTTAGCAAAGCATTTATGAGGATCTCACAACTTTTTAAAGCACATGACTTTAGCGTTTTTTAAATGAAACTTTTTTTTGTTAGAAACTAGAATTTATTCCCAACTCAAATGCTGACGTAATCCTTCTTGTCGAGATTTTGGAAAGACTGAGAAAAACAAACATGATGAGAATCAAGGATTTAAAGTTACAGTCACGTGCTAGATACATTTTATGCAGAATTATATAACCACATGAACAAAATTTAAACTATGGCTGATGGCAGTAACAACTAAAACTTTGTTTCTGCCTAAAATTACAGATTACCGTATTTTGAGGATGGGAATGGAAATGCAATTGACAGACTCCTCCACCTACCTCACTTCAAACTGACATCACTTTCGTTGGATGTGACCAGATGCCAAACAGGGGACAGCATCTTTGAAACAGTTATAGGACGACATGGCCCAACGTTGAGGAAACTGACCATGTTCACTGATTATGTACTCCATGGCGAGGAGGCCAAAGAGGGTCATCATACTCCGGTAGTGCCGTGCAGCGACTTCCCCTTCCAAACCGAGCCTTTTCAATGTCTGGAAGAAGTGGTTCTTCAAGGATTCATCTGTCCCAATCTACACTTCCTTGAGCAACTCCCACATTTGAAGATTCTTCGCTTGACCAAGTGTTGTCCAAATATTGTGCACGACACCGATTTCGAAAGAATGGCGAGACTGAGGCTGCCTCGTCTTTACTGGCTTGAGACAGGGTTTGGTCTGGCTGCTGCAGAATTGGAAGTTCTTGTGAAGGTGATGCCAAACGTGGTGATCTTGAAGACATTAGTGCTGGCTCCTGCGTTTCGAGTCATTTGTCAGAATTGGAGTAACTTGCGGAAGCTTCACATTAGTTCATATGTTACGGATGATGCCCGCACATGGGATCGAGCTGGGTGTACGGAACCCTTCGGTTACATCAAAATTAATGGCAGAAAACGTAATTTGTATAATAATTTTAAAATTCAAAAAAGTGGTCAAAGCGTAATAATTATTCTACATTTGATTCATTATTATTTCTTCTTCAGATTTGTACCTGGTTAGTATTTGGTCAGATGGGAAGATGAGTCATCTGTATGTCCCACACATACATGTAACATGCCAATTTCGTCTTGTCACTCCAAAGATGTTAGATGGTATCCTGAGTATTTTGTGAATCCCTTAATTAATATTTAGGCTAACATTGAAACCTTTAAATCGACGCTGGTAGAAAAGCCGTGCTATCTAACCCGCTGGAAAGGAGGCTGGAAACAGAAAAAAAGCCGGAACAGCCAAATTGATTCCTTTGATGAGTGTCTGACGGCAAGTGAAAAGGACCCGATTGGGGATGAAGCCCTCACCGGAATAGTGTCAGGCGGGTGTGGGGAAACTCTTCCAAACTTGACTAATTTAAAATGTGCGATACTTTTTTCCCATTTCATGAATTTGCTTGCAAATAAAAGTTCACAAACCAGTTTTCTCCAACTCTTTTTTTAGGTTTGCAGGAACTTTCGATTTGTTCTGATGGAAGGATAAGCGATGCCTCCATTTGGAAGGGATTCTTGGAGTTGCCCAACTCGCATCACCTCGAAGTTATTTTGTCGCCGGAGGTATGCATAATTAAATTACGAGCTTTGTCGGTACTCCTCTCCCGTTTTAGATGTCCAATCAAATGTCTCATGTTGCAATCCTCAAATTGAATATTTAGATAAGCGATAAAGCCTTTGAAGCCTTGATGTCACATCTCCCGAAGAAATATGGAAGCTTTATAGTTCGCACTTAAACCGAAATGTGTAACGAGAATGGTGCCTTGCGCTTGATAACAGTATTTTGGAAAAAAAGTGTGAATTCAATATTGTGAGTTCTATATATTTTGTGTGAATTATTGCAAGGAATTTTTCTCTACAAGTTCCTAAGAAAGTATTAACTGGATCTCATGGTTGTCATTAAATAGTTGATGCAATGTTGAAATGCGAGAAGAATAAAATATCATCATGTTTTTAAACTGCTGCTGGAGTGAAATGTAAAATGAATTACACAGCAGAAGAAAGAAAGTTGGGTGGGAGTGGTGGAAGGGCAAAGCTTGAAAACAAGTTGTCGTTGTCTCATCATAAATTGTGTTGCATATTTTTTATTTGTGGAAACATGGTAAAATGGTTGAGTGAGTGATGGCTCACACCTCAGGCGCTTCGTGAAATATATATGTGAAGTTCGATCAACGCCAAGAAGTGGAAAACGGAAATACAGGAGAGTCCTTTAAGGAGTGAATGATATGCGCTCAAGTCAAGGAGGAAATATCAGGAATCTTCTCTGGTATGCATTTTATCTTTTTATCCTCAAACCATAAGACATGAAAAAATGATTACTGCTTCGCTAGCAAAATCCTGACGCTACTCTGCCATTATTGTTCTCTTTATCTTCCCGAGTAGCGGTGGGGCTTACATTCAGGTTATTTTAGCTTACAAAAAGGTTTTTCTGCTGAGTCCTACTCACATACACGATGCATGAATTCTCTGCTGTCCTTTGTGACTGCTGCTGCTGGTTTTATTTTTATCTCGGGTTGTGCTAAGCCTATGTCATTTTTGTATAGGGTCGTTTTATGAGCTTAGGTACCTCCAAATAAAATATATATCAAAGCATGTATGTAAGCTATTGATGTTTGGCATTTTACAATTTTATCAAGCTGCATTGGACTTTGCTTCCCTTTCTATTAGAATTCTGAAGAATCTACACATTCCTCAAAATATGAAGAAGTAAATGGTGCATAAAGATGGACATGGAGCAGCTTGAAGCTGGGTAAAATCCTCGTCCAGTTTTTAGTTATTTCAGGCTTCACATTCACACAATTTTGTGTGTGCCATGCAAATGCATAGCGAGACAGCAGAGTATCTCGTACTTCAGTCATTTGTCATTTCACCACGAGCTCCTCAAGTGTCAAGACGAGAGAAGCTTGATGACTCTCTTTTAATTTATTCTCTCTTGTTTCTTTCATTGTCAGTACCTTCAGACAAGCTTGTTCCTCCCCCTGCTCTCAAGCACAGTGCAACCGGAAGCAGATTTCCGAAAATACTTGTCGAAAATGAGTTCGCCTAATAATGCGGCTGGTGGACCAGGATGTTTTAGTTTCGTGGAGTTTGAAAAGTTGATGGAAAAGGTTCAGCAGATGTGGAAAAACGTAAGAATATAAATCTTAAATGAAACTAGTTTTTGAGGGTAATTTTTTACGAGTAATTTTAAAAGGTTGCAAATTTAAAAAAAACATTTTTTCCATTGTTTATAGGCGCCACAAGATGTGAGGGATAGCATGCCATCATTGGGCGCCATCATAGCCCAGTTCGGATCGAACGTTTACGCTTGGTGTAGCACCGAAAATCTGAGGGAGGTGCTCCACTTTTTAAAACCAGAGAATGCTTGCAGTCACACAACAGCCGCTGCAAGGATTGGAGAGCTTGCCACCAACAACGCTACCATTGCAAGCAATCAAGGACAATACATCGAGATTATGACGAACACGGGTGTGGAATGCCCAAAAGCCATCGAAAACGAAGTGAAGAAAAGCTTCGCGAGCACAGGCAATTGGCTTCTTATTTCGTCTGCTATCGCTGGCGCTGTCCAGCTCGTGATGCAAGTCCTCACACTCCACAAGCTATTCCAAGTCATGGAGACTGCCGAGGAAGAGATGCAACTTTCTCAAGCGAAAAGGAAAACAATCAAAGCAAGAATCGATGGAATTCAGGGGCGGCTTTCGGCACTTGACCCCTTGCTTCAAGAATTGAAAAATCCGAAACTTTCACAGTTTGCGATCACCGCAATCAATGTGCGGTTTCAGGTCGTTGAAAGGTCGATCATGAGGGAGGTGGACGATGTGCTCAATGAGATTGGTAGGGTTGAGAAAATGTTATAAAAACTATTTGGATTTTTGAAGGAACAAATTGTGATTTTGCTGATTTTTTTTCTTGTGTTCAGGAAGTCTACATAGTGCTCTTGCCGAGGCTGTCAACAACGTCAAAGCAGCAAGGAGTGGAGCATTTACAGCCGGAATTGGAGGTGGAGTCGGTGGTATCTCAGGACTGATCAATGTTGGCGTTCTAGCCGGGGCTGCTTCGCCTTGGCTGGCTGGCATTGTTGGTGTCATCTCTGCTGCGAATGTCATAGCGAGCGGTGTTGGATTCTGGAAGTGTTCCAAGGCCAAGGACCAGTTGAAGAAGCTTGTGGGAGAACTGGAGGAGGTGGAGAAGCTACGGAGGGAGACATTGCTACTGAGGGGACAACTTCAGATGAAAACTGACATGATTCTCAACACAATGGTGGTGCTGACTGAGAACGTGCAATAATCTTGTGGCAACTTGCTAGGATTCGAGACTTCGTTTTGAGAGTGAAAGAGTTTTGCAAATTCTTACTTTTCTCCATATCTTTTTTATGTTTATTATTTTTACTTTTTAAAATTTTCTTAATACACAATTTTCATAATGATGTGTATCTACAGAAAAAAATGTATGCAAAACTTGATACGTTCACGAACTCACATTTTTGACATTAAAATCCCTCATTTTGCAAAAAAACAGCATTTGTTTTACCGATTAATGTGACGGCATGATCGTTGCAGCCCACCTCGTCTTTAAAAAGGTTTTGCTAACCATTAAAATTCAGCTACAATGTTTCAAAAGACGTCCATCTTCACTCTCTTCACATCCACCACCATTTAAGGTGTGACTAGGCAGGTATAGCGTTGACAGTGTCGTTGAAAACTATTGGGAGCGGGACACTTCGAGCTTCCTAAAATTCGGCATTTTCTCAAAAAGTGGAAGGAAACTAGAAGGAAGGAGGCAGGATTTCGGGAATTGCTGGAGAACATAAATATCAAGTTCGAATTTACGGTGTGCAGATTTGCATTGTTTAGTTTTGCATCCCAAAATGCCAGGCTTGGGCAAGTACTCCTATTTTCAAGTACTAAGTCCTAAGTCTTAAGTACCATAATTGGCGTAAGTACGCAAGTACTTAAGTACTTTTTACACATGATGCCTGAAAG
>JAQFZW010003718.1:0-12132 GCA_034687055.1 Heteromurus nitidus | reverse complement strand
TTCCAGATTAGGGCTCGATGTCCAAGTATTGGGATGATAACTGCAAGGTCATCCTTTTGAATGGCTTCCAAGCAATCATCTGTGATGTGGTTATCTACACAAATATAAATACAAAAATTATTTAACTTATTACACACGAATTTTTGCATATTGGTATAAAATATTAAATAAATATTAAATAAAATCAGAGATATTTACACGACATGATAAGTATATGTCAAATCAGCAAAACAATTACCTTCAAATGGCTTGATGTACTGTTGAAATCCTAATTGCAGAAGAATCCGTTTTATCTCACTATTTTGGTCAACTCCAGACATTTTGGATACTTTGTAGCTAATTGTTTTAGCAATTAAAAGATTGACTTAAATTTTTATTAAATTCAACGTTTAGATGAGCGAATGTAACAAAAACAGAAATGAATGTATATGTAATGAGGAGTATCCTCCTAATGCATTTGGTCTGGTGTCGCTGTGAAAGCAGTTAACCGCCAAAGGTACTGCTTCGATCGACGTAACATGCGCTCTGTTTTGGGTATCACAGATCTATACCAAAGTAAACAACACTTCATATAGAGCTAGATGGTACATATGAAGCATTTATCCTTCGTTTGATCTGAAATGATCTATAACTAATTTTGAACCATGCGATTTTACTTCAGGCAGACGACGGTTTACTTCATTTTGCGTTTACATGAATTTTACCCCGTGTTCGAAGTGTGAAATTTTTTAGTGTGTACTATGTTGTTCACTAGAATCGTGGGGTAAATTCGTTTCCAGAATGGAAGTACCATTTTAATGAAGAAATTGGTAGGGGTATTTTTAGTTTAATGTAAATTCAAAGCTGTCACTTTTAGGACATACCATTAATATTAATTCACAAGTCAATAATTTAAATTTCCATAACGTGTAATCTCAGACATATTGAAATAAATTTTATTAACATATTACAAACTTGTGAAACAAAGAAAATTGATTCTACGAAACATTTAATAGCAGGACAAGAATAAAACTTTAACTTCTAACAAAGTGATGTTATGCTACATATCTGTCAAGTAATGAGATTTTAGTATTCATACACCTCTACAGCGCCACATAACGCTACCTAGACGCTGGAAGATCATATCCGCTCGTTATTATGTACTGACGTGTTTAAGAATACTAGACGAATTGTCATGTTCCAAAATTGCTAAAAGTTCTTGCAACCTCCTGGTTTATGCTCACATAAGTACCTCTTCAACAGACTGCATCTGGAGGCTATCTTCGATAGCTTTCTCCATAGAAATAGAATACAAGATAGACCAACAATTTATGAATTTTTACCATGAGCTTACATACAACGCGACATTTCTTCCTCTTCTTCTTCCAGGCGAATACAACGTGGACCAGCATAAGTTCAACAGTCAGAACAAGAAATGGCAGCGTAATTAAAACAAACAAAAGGAAGACGACAACGATGTTGTCATCCATCGAGATCTTCTTGACGGGGTTGTAGTTTCTCGCGTTTGCCACAGTATCATTCCAGGAAATTAGTCGAAATGCCCACTTGCGCCAATATTCTCCAATTCCCGACTCCGAAATGGCGAAAACACGCTTCGTTAGCATGTTCCCGTGCCAAGGAATACTTTGAAACCACCAACTATGGTAAACCTTTCCAATAGACTCTGACTTCTTGCTGAGTGAAACAAAGTCTGGGTCATGCATCTCCCCTGGTCGACCCGACCACTTTTCGTAAAAGTCCTTCCTCAACGTCCGGTACAATTTATGCACAGCTTCAAACATGTGCACAAAAACCACATTGTCACACCTTTCCAGTTTGGATCGAAAGTATTCTTCATGCCCCATTTCCTCCCATTCATCCACACTAAAAGGTCGTTGTACTCGACTGAATAGTTTCGCTTCCAGTTGCAGCGATTTGCTGGAATTCGCCGCCGCCATAGCAATATTCCGAAGGTAGTAATGAGTGTCCCGTGTTTTCCAATAATTATTACTCTGATTACGTCCCCAAATATCGTTAAAACGTCGAAATGCAAAACTGTACGCATCACCTACGAGCCCGCTCAGCATTGGAAACCTATTCAGGTTCATAGTGGAGAATTCGTCAAACATGCTATCGAAATTGCCGAAAGCTGCAATAAAACCATCCCCACCATTTCTCGAGTAAACTGTGAAGTTCCTATCAAGAATTTCCTCAAAAGTGTTCACCCTTTTCGCAGGGAGTGGAGCTATTAGCTGATTGATGTTGCCGCCTCTGTAGCAGTTGCTAAGGACAACGCTCATCAGAAACCATGAACCGAGTACCCACTTGCTGAAATTGGACTCCTTTAGGATTTCCTTTTCCAGCAAAACCAGAATTGGAAAGGCGAGAATCTCAGCTAATTCCGTTCCGTGTTTGGGCCCGGTGAGTAATCTTGAAAAGAGAATGGACACGAGGACAGTGAAAATGAGGAACGCCCACGTCGCAACATCAAACGCGTTGACGTAGCCATGGAGAGAGAGTTCTGCTCTTGTTGCCCCTGTTGAGCACGCGACGAAATGCAACGTTTTTTCAGGGAAGAAAAATTGCCCAAAGGGCCTAACATCCTGTATAATGAAAACCCCAGCTCGGTCACCATCATCTGATTTCAGGAAACTGCCAGGTTCCGCTGTTGCGTTTGGAGCGAGAATGGAAAGGAGCTTCATGTCAACATTTTCTCCGTGTTTGAATCCATCCAAAAATGTCTTGTCCACTTCGAACGAGTCTAAATATTGGGCTCTCTTCTGGCAGAATGTGCATGTTAAATGCCAGCGTAGCCCTCGAATTTTGTGGTGAGATTTTCCGTCAATTTCTCTCCAGGAGCCTCTGAAATTCGCCGTGGAAAATGGAACGAGCGAGTATGGCCATTCCTCACCCTCAACCAAATATCCGCCCATTCGCATAATCTCCGTGCATCTCGCAATATAAATTGACAACCAATGCTTTTTCATACAGCGGCGTAGCGACGCTTCGTAAAAGCCGTGGGTGGTCCCTTTCCCTGAAAGGACAATGTAAGACGTCCTCACAACGAAGATTTGTTCCGTCTCGTGAATCCCAACAGAAAATACAAGCTTTGCTGCCACCGTGGCAGGGCCGCTGTTGAATCCAATTCCGGGTCTGGAAAAATCCATGAGCGAAAACATGATGTTTGCTTTCTCAGTTATAGCATTGAAGATGAACACAATGAATCGTCCACCCCTGACATATTGCTGTTGACCTTCGATTGTGTATAAATTAGCAAAATCGAGCGGGAGAAATGTATCCCAAGTGTAGTCGATTGGGTTCACATACCACTCCTGACATCCCTTCGGGGTGACGTGAATCATAACCTCGCAGTTCTGATTGTGGATAGAAGCTTTGGAGCGGAACCTTTGTCCTGGGGTCAAGGTGTACCTGCTTCCATCACAATACATTCCTCCACGCGTCATTTGCTCGTAGAGCGTTCTTGAATAAATTATTGGAATCTCGAGTGGGGCGATGTGATATTGATTGAAATTGTTGCCGGATGCAATCTGGAGCATTATAAAAGTAGGGAAAATGTTAAATTGGGTAAAGCTGTGGATATTTATCAGATATAGAAATTTATAGAATTACTTACCGTAGTGAATGGAGATTTTTCAGTTGTTCGAGCAACTATGAGATGCACCATGCACATTTCGAATACCTTCAGTTCCTGGTTGAGCAAGAGGGTGTCAGGTTCGAGGAATAATTGAGGCATGGAATAAGCCAAAGAGGATCCCAAAAATAGAGCGAGCATCAGTGTACCCCCAACATTTTCCAGGTTTAGTTCCATTTTTGAAATTATTTGATAATAAAACGCTGTGAAAATACGTCTGAAGTTTTGTAAATGCTGCTTGAAAATGTGATACTGCTCCAATATTCCTTCTGAATATTTCCTCCTCAGGGTTTGCGTGTCGTATGATTGATGCAGGATTCCATTAGACGGAAAATCAATTCGTTTTATTACGTCAAATTACACAAGTAGTTTCAGACAAAATTTTATCGTAATCAAATCTTGAAGTAGATTATTAATTATATGGTTTATCCCCATAATCCGGATTAATGAGATTGTGGCACGGCATCCTCCGACACTCTGGCAGAATACCCACATCAAGGAAAGCTTATAAACTGACACGATGTGACTGGTTTGTGATAATTGCTTTCGCAAATGCATGGCAAGCATATGGTCTCTCTGTGCTGTGTTACATAAAGCTCGATAAATTTCTGAGGACAAACATGAATTCGTTAAATTATGAATTAATGAAATGTTTTTTCAGATGTAATTTCATACTCTGGACTAGTCTGGACGACCCGAAATGAACTATGTTTCGAGGACACTACAATTCAAACCGAAAGAAAAATATAATGTTGCAAATAGCTGTAAAACCTTATCAATTGCTAATTTTTATCATTTATTGAATTAATAATTAAAATAATTAGATAACATGATGCCAATTAATTATCTAATTAATAAAGTCAGTCAACAATTAAAATAAGAATACAATAAAGGATTAAATTGAAATAAGTAAACAGTTTGAAAATTAAGTATTTTAAAATGAATATTACTACCGCATCAACAGTACATTCAATTAATTTTTGTATTTAGTAATGGATCTCGTCAGGCACGTAGTACGTCATCAAATCCAGGTCGTCCTTCATCAAGTCCGGATCAACGTAAACCCCAGTGCCCACCAACTCCAAATCAACTAGCGAAGCCAATCTTTGCAGCTTGTCAAACCCAGCGTCATAATTTGGTAAAGCATTTTTGAGTTGAAGGGTCCACGTCGTGTACGGGCTCAGAAGGAAGTCTCCGCTTTTAAACTTTCTGTAAATCTCATTTGTCCCTAAACGGTTGCCATTTGTGTCCCTCTCAAAATTGTAGACAATTGTTTGGTTCGTTCCCACCATCGTGAAGGAGTTGCTTTGAAACCTGTACGAGGACAATCCACCATGAGTCATTGTCACAGAGAAATGCTTCAACTCATCTCCCAGCTCCTTTTCTAGATCTGGCGTTGATTTGTCTTTTGGAATTTTGAATTTAATTTCGATTTGAGAAAACTTTACTGCATCTCGGCCTCGTATTGACTCCCTCAAGTCCGCCTTCAAATAAACCTGCTTCCCAGTCAAGAGCTGCTCAATTTCAAAACCAAACTGGTCGTTGGTCCACACGAAGAAGGGATGAGAGGAGCGGAGTTCGCTGGAGAAATTAGTTTTGATGATGTACGTATCTCTGGCACTCAAAGTGGTCGCCTTGTATCTCTCCAGCTGTGCTTGAAGCTTGTCTATTTCGGTCAAGAAGACCGTTGACAAGTCTTTGTTCCCATTATTTCCACCGCCAACCTGGAATTGCGACAATTGCAGCTTTGCGAATGGGAAGACCCACTGCTTAAGAGCCTGGATTGCCAAGTGATACTCTCGCCTCAGAAGATTTTCCCTGATGAGTTTATCGAGTCTAGTTGCCCCCAGCGAAAGCTCCGGATCCCTGATTTGGACAGATTGGAGTGACGCTGAAGCGAGTGCCGCCATGTAATCCGCCATATTCTGAGTGTTTTGATGTTCCTCAATGTTGCTGTAGAGGTCGAGCATCATCGTGAATGCGTCCTGGACCACATCAATTGACCTCAGCAATCCTCTTGCGTTAATTCCCTCAGTCAAAATATCCAGATTCTCTTTGATGTCCCCAAGTGCTCTGCTAGCCTGCCATTTCGTGACGTCCAGCTCGGAAGCAGCGGGCTCCTTTCCTGATTCCAGTTTACTTACTATGTTGTCAAAGTAGGTCATCATTGAGTCGACGACAGGAGCAATACTCTCTTCCAGCAAGTGTTGTCTCTCCTTCACATCCTCAACAATTAAATCGGCTTCCCTCACCATTCCCTCCAGTTGGGATAATTTCCCCTTGTCATTTTTATACTTGTCGTATAAGCTTGCCACCCCGTCCCCCAAGTAAATTGCAGCCCGTTCTTTGCCCGCCAGTGAACCACTCGAGTTGCCTGTTTTACTTGACAACATTTGTCGTATCGAGGAAGCCTCATTGAATAAGACTCTAGCTTGCCCCAAGGAAGAGCCTAGTGGTGGACTTCCTTTAGCACCGTTCGTCAATGAGCTGGAGCCGAGTGATGTAGCTCCGCTAACTAAGTTTGATGTTCCCGTCTTGTCAAACAAGCCGAGGACTTGGGTACCGAGTTGAACCACATTCAGGATTTGTTTAAGGACCAGATTTTGTTTGGACTTCTTCAACTGAGCTTTGCTTTCTTCCAAGTTGGCTTCGGCGCTCTCAAGCATCTCCTCGAATTGCTTGCTCAACGAATCAAGTCGCAGTCCGATCTCCTCTTGTGCAGTTTGAAGGGCTGGTGTGACCACGTCGGAAATGAATCCCTTCACCTGTTCCACTTTCTCGTTGATTTTATCATTAAAAGCGGACTGGATGCGAATATGAATATATACGAACCAATATCCAATCATTCCGCAAAAAAGTAATAAAAAGCAGTAATTTCTTGGCCTAAGCATGCAATTGAGATGAGAATTTATATGAAACAGGAACCTCAGCAAACGTTTTGCTGCATTCGATACTTCGTATTTCAAAATTCGTTCTAAAATCGTATTAAGACTGCACCTTTTAAGATTTGAAATTGGGTCAACTGCATCCTTTTACAAATGGGAAAATCCACTGCTTAAATGCATGAACTCTCTCATTTAATACTCTCGTCGCAATATATTTTCCTGAATGAAAATTTTCAATTTGGGCGCAAGCAACTTCAACTCGGGATCATTAATTTGGACTGATTTTAGTGAAGCAGGGCCGCGATATAGTCCACCATGTGTTTGGAATCTTGATATTCGTCAACACATTCGGGCATATATAAATAAAGAAATCATTGAATTGATCATCAAACTTTTTTTTATAAGGAACGTTCCGTGTATAGCTGGACGTTTTTATATTCTGGATAATGAGGAGCATATGAATATTTTTGAAAATCCATTTCCATATCTAAAAAGAGCATCTAAAAATCTATAGGAAACAACGAACATTTGGTAATTTTTCACATGTACTACCACTAACACGTCAGAAATGCTATTAACAAACACACTTCAGATATCGTTTTTTCCTATTGGCACATTTTTCGGTTATTTCATAAGTTTATTCCCAGATGTGTCAGTGTTATGACCGTGAAAGTGTGCGAAGGAATGAATGATTTTTCGTATGAATATTCCCAAGCCGCCATAGCCCAGGCGACGCAATCTGCTAAGTGGATCTAATTGTGATTCTTATCATTCATCGATAGGCTTTCAAGGTGACCACGTCAGCTTTTGTTGTTCCTCGTGCTGGTATATGAATAGTACTACGCTTATGTATTGACCAAGTTCGCTTTCTAGTATTTTGGCTAATTTGGCCAAAAAATAGACTGTTCCAGGGAGCTAGATATGCGAGAGATTAAAAATTGCGGGAATCATATTATTCCCCATCCTTTAAACTATTAAAATATCCTTAGTGGAAATCTGAGGTACCTGCATACTTGCGAGAAAATATGTGAGATTTTTACAAACTAGTGGGAATAAGGCAATTGAAAGTGCTACGGACTGCTTGTCACCAAATGCAGGCGATAGCATTTGGGAAATCTGGTTGGCCGGATTTTATATCTATTTTTAAAGGGCTATCGAATGGTACATAGCTTTGGTGCCTAAATCTTGTCAAATCATAGTTACACCTAAATTATATAGTCCAGCTAAATACGGAACGATCCTTATAGCGAATAAATGCCTCTTTTGCAAAAAAAAACTGTTTCAAGCTTCGACTCGAGGCAAGTGTATATGGTAGAAACAATGTGTGCATGTTGCTATATAAAAAGGGAACAGCAGCCGAAATATAAACATAACATTCATTTAGGAACGTAAATCCCCAATTAAAATATGGTTCGGTTGAAACAATTTATCAGTTGGTAGTCTAGACGGCGGCGATAGCCTGATTCAAAGTAGATCAATGACAATTTCCTGCCACGAGTTGTCCCTTTTGCGAAGGAGGTTTGAGGGTCAGACGATTGCATAGTTTGTTGTTTTGCCACGTAGTCATGTTGCAACGTAGTCTTAAGCGCAAGGTAGGAAAATGCCACGTCAGTTACTGATTTGCCTTCTATCAGCAAGCACGTACACTTCGAATTCAGTATCCACAACTAACCGGCCTTGAAGTCGCATCTGAGAAAATGTCTCACTTTGCGCTTTCGGTAGCGGGAGTGCTTATCTTTATTTCCTTGTCAACTTGTGACAGGGGATTCGAAACTCGCATCATTCAATCAGATGATCCTAACTTTGGGGGCGTGTTAGGCTTTTCAACCAAATATCCAGAAGCATACACCGACCCGTACAAAGTTGTGGACGAGTGGTTAATTCCCGAAAATTCCCTAAACTACAGGGACAAGGAGAGTGATTTAGATGCAATCACCAATGTGAACGACATCATTGAATTATTTCAGTCGTGCTTCATCACAATCACGAAATATCCTGGCACGGAACTACTACCATTGAAGCATCCAATGCTAATACGAAGCTTACAGCCGGCTTTCGTTACTCAAATTCAAACGGGCTCAGAGGAATATCGGCTACATCGAAGTGTCGCGTTGCCTGTCAACACCAATCTTCCAACGAATCTATCCCTCTTGCAAACCCCAAACTGTGGCTTCTCCCGATTCCTGTTCGTCTCCATTCCCGATCACAACTTCTGCGTCAACATTTTGCGTGAAGCATTTGTGCCGCAGATAAAACCATGGCGATGCGAAGCACACTTGTTTCTCCGTCCATCAGTAGATTTGAATGTTGGGGTGGATGATGTTTGGGGGAGGGATAAATACGACTGGAATGAGAATGTGTGGCAGTTCGATTTGGACCGGTTGCGCTCAGACGAACACAAGAAAGTCGCCTTCCCAACCATGCCGGCAATAAACATTTTCGTGTATAGAGAATCCTCAAGTGTGGATTACCATTTTGGGGTTCATACACAAATTGCGACGCACTGGAGTAAACGTCACGAATTGTATTTTGGCTACTCAAATTTCGAAGCGATAGTCACGAATCAGAAAATTGCGAATATGAGCTTATTATTATCTTGCAACACTTGTGAGAACAATGTGCAGCGAGTTCGTGTCTTTGATTTCCATTCACATCACTATTCTCCTCTTGATATACACGATTTCATGAAATACCTCGTCAAAATTTCAGGGAGGGAAAGTGCGTGGGAGAAAGCCCCTTTTGCTGACATAGACATTTCATCGCATTTTCTAGAAAATGAAACCCGTTTAAAAACACCTGACGTTGGAAGCGTATGGTTACTAATTATAGGAAATATGTCGTACATAGAAAGTGGTGAAATTGGTATTAC
The DNA here is from genome assembly GCA_034687055.1 of Heteromurus nitidus. Lineage (NCBI taxonomy): Eukaryota > Metazoa > Arthropoda > Collembola > Entomobryomorpha > Entomobryidae > Heteromurus > Heteromurus nitidus. The sequence continues at coordinate 2,747 of JAQFZW010003718.1, read as the reverse complement.
TAAGACTCTTCTTCCTCTAATTATTTTCTCGCATCAAACAATATTAGATACACAACTAAGGGCTCCAGTTGCCATTTCTACGGCAAAAGATGTGTTACGATTCGTGAGTTGCAGCAACCCATCCCTGGAGGCATTAGCGTTTTCTGAGTTCGTTACAATTTTCGATGTACCCATTTGGGTTCTGATTGTCACCGTGATACTCGCCTTGGTACCTTTCGTAACTACGGCCACCACTCAAATCATTTTGCAATTGAGGAAGAAACTGCCTCCGCAATTCTCATTTTTCCGGAATTTTTTGAGCAGCGTTGAGGGATCGGTGGGAATACTCCTTGACAGAGGGACGGATATTTGTCTCTCGCTGAATGATGTTGGCGAGCTTCGTTTGCTTGCCGCCCTCACATATCTCGCATTGATTGTTGTGAGCAACGCGTACAAAAGTGAGAACATGTATAATATCATTGCACCAAGAAAGTATGTTCCGGTCGAGAAATTCGAGCAGTTGATTGAGAACCACTTTACTGTGTATTCGGTATGGCAATATCCTGGAGGTGAAGGAGAAATAATTGGCGCTTCACCGAATGCGTTTACTTACGACTTTTCAGGGATTGATCCAATATTTCAAAATATTTCCAAGGTAAATGACCACGAATATACTTTATATTCTAGAATTGTTATAAGAGATTTTAAGGGAAACCAAGTGGGACATGTTGATTTCGCAATGCACGAGGAGTCAGAATTTGTGGCAGTCTTGGGTCGCATGAAGAATATCGAGAAAAACAATTTCTTTCATAAGGTTCTTAACCATAGTAAAATGCAAAACAATTACCCCGACATTTTAAAATCTTCAGTTCGGGAGGATGGAACAATCGACTATCCCAAGTTCAACGACAACGCATTTCAAAATGCAGTAGAAACTTTGAAAAAATGTGATAAAACTGCTCTGATCCTCTCTGATTTGATGGCGAAACGGGTTGCAATGTCGGTCAAATTGCAAGCTCGTCCTTTGGAGATGGTGTCCATTGGCAAGGAGGAATTGAGCAGAAGCCAGTCAACATTCAGCTTGCGTGTGATGCCATCAGTTGAGCCAGGAATAATTAGCAGAATTAAAAGTGTGGAAATGGCAGGAATTTGGAATCGGAGGAGCGAAATATTGATGGCCAAGGGCCACGGAGAACTATCATTTTCAAGAGCAATCTTTATAAAACCTTCAATGAATGGCAATATTGTTGTAATATTTATTCTCTTTGCCTCATACTTATCCGCTGCCTGCCTTGTGCTTACGCTTGAAAAGATATCACTGTACCTTCACTTAGGTTGCGTAATTACCTTCAGCAAACTTGTTAATCGAAATAACACAACTAGGGTTATCATAGTTAAGGAGAATAAGTCACCACTGTGTCACAAATTTATTTTTAAAAATGTTTATACATGTTGTCGACGTATTCGGAAGTGTGACCGTTTTGTAAATATTTTAAAATTTCGTAAAAAATAAGAGCACTGTACACTGAGCTTTGTGTCACTCCGGTTTCTGGGCTAATAAACAAGGAAAATAGATATGTCTAGAGAAAAGCAAATTCCGGCGGTTTTATTCGAGTTGATTCAAAATGGCATAATGGAATAACAAGAAATGTATATCTAATCTAATTAAATGTAATCTAATGTCAAGGACGGATTTAGCTAGGGGCTAGGGGGGCTTAAGCCCCCCTGTCGTCGCCAAAAAAATACATTACGTTAAATGGGGCCATAGAAAATCTCATAATGCCCCTCTAATGTTAGCCCCCCTGTCAGCCCCCCCTTGTTATTTTTTAATGTAGATCTAAATGTAAATCTGTGTACGGAAAATACCGTGTGTGAGATATGCTCATACAAGGTGGGTATATAAAGACCGTATCACATACACTCATGTCCATGAAAGTCAGCGAACCAAGCCGAACCAATCCAGTCAACATCCTGGTTCGCTAGCGAACCAAGCCGAACCAATCCAGTCAACATCCTGGTTCGCTAGCGAACCAAGCCGAACCAATCCAGCAAAAATTTTGGTTCGCTAGCGAACCAAGCCGAACCAATCCAAGAAAAACTTTGGTTCGCTAGCGAACCAAGCCGAACCAATCCAGCAAAAATTTTGGTTCGCTAGCGAACCAAGCCGAACCAATCCAGCAAAAATCTTGGTTCGCAAGCGAACCAAGCCGAACCAATCCAAGTAAAATCTTGGTTCGCTAGCGAACCAATCCGAACCAAGCCAGAAAATAACAAATTCTGAATTAAAACTACCATAGCACTAATATGAACCTACATTTCGCACAAAACAATGTTTCTTATACAAACCCAGATCGAGTAAAGTAGTTTGTATATATTTTAATGATCATATATAGTACAAACCAGCACACAAATAATATAATCTTAGCGATTACATGTCAGATACAACAAATTTGAAATGCAAATTTAGTTTACATCGTTATTTGTAATGATCTTATGAAGTCTTATACAGTTAAGGATGATATATATAAAATCTCGGAGTAACGAACCAAGGCCGAACCAATCCGAGAAAATCTTGTTTCGCTTGCGAACCAAGCCGAACCAATCCAGCAAAAATCCTGGTTCGTTAGCGAAGCAAGCCGAACCAATCCAGCAAAAATCCTGGTTCGCTAGCGAACCAAGCCGAACCAATCAAGCTAAAATCTTGGTTCGCAAGCGAACCAAGCCGAACCAATCCAAGCAAAATTTTGGTTCGTTGGATTGGTTCGTTT
>JAQFZW010003717.1:0-12133 GCA_034687055.1 Heteromurus nitidus | reverse complement strand
GAAGTTATGCCAACGCCGAAGATTGGTCAAGCAATTGGTACAGATTCCAAGTTCATTTGGCTTCTCACCAGCACCAAGCTAAAAGGAAGTTGTATACAAAAAGTATTTAGATTGGTGACAAGAAAGGGTTAAACTAAAAAGTAATGGTTCAATTCGACATTTCGATTTTATCCGACAATTGCTCACCGGAATGTCAAGATGAGCAAGGAGGTCCCTATAGAGCTTCTTCGGTTCCAATGGCTTCTTCTTGCCTTTGGAGCCTTTGAAGATTGCTTTAGTGAACTTGCCTTTCTCCAAGCATACGACACATTTGCGAGTACAGATATCAGCTGTTCCAGATCCAGGGTTCATCGTCGGATTTGATGTCGCTTCATTCCGCTTAACATTGTCCGCGAATACCAGAGTCTCCATATTATCCATGCGGTCGATGTTTCCCGAATTAAAATCAAACACGGCCTTCGTTGGAGATGCAGTCCGGTTCTCTCTCTCAGCAACAGTCGGAAATTGGGGAGAGGGGGCCGGGGCGGCGTTGGCCACTCTACCCTCCGGCAACATTTGCTGTTCCATCGCCACCACTTGTGGAATCGCATCGTGATATAAAGAATTATAATCCATCACCCATTGCCTCTGCTGAAGGTGGTCATAAGTAATTTCCTCCATAGAGCCGGCGACCAGGTCCTGCAGACTAGGTCCAAGCATTTGTTGTCCTTGCGGAGTTGACTGGATAAAATAAATTTTCTCGCCGTTGACGATAGTTTCCACCAGTCTTACGATCTGTTACAATTTAAAAAAAAATAATCATAAAGTTTAGTTGTACTAAACCACTAAAGAATTAATGGTTATAAATGTAACTGCCAAGTTATTTAATTTATAGTTATTCACCCCGGTCTCAGCTGACATCTTTCTTTGGTAAAGAGCAGAGACTTCGTATCCCAGACAATGTTTTCCTTTAAATATATATTTTTAATACAAACACGATTAATTTCCTCTCCACTCAAGTCAACAATAAGAGATGGTATGAATATGAATGGAATCTGTAGTGAATTTAGGTGTGAAAAATTAATCAAAAAATTAATATTTGTTAATGAAGAGATTTAAAGAAAGTAAACAAGCGAAAAAGATGTTTTTCAGCTCGGAGATTTCATACACCGCTTCGCTTGCTGGAGCTTTCCAGCGTGCCCCGGTACATCTCTTGTCCTTGTCTTGTCCAGAGTCTCCAGTCGGGATAGAAGGGGAAGCATCAGCATTCAGGTCGCTCGTATAATATGTCGCCATAAAATTAACTACGGCTTTAATTTTACTTTTTCCCTGTCTCCTCTCATGCAAACGTGTATAAATGAGTAATTGCTTTGAGAACCCGTAAGTTTGAAATATCGATTTTTCTAAATACACATAATCCTACATATGTACATGAATGTACGTCATGAAATATAGCTCCATAATCCCGGAATTAGAGTATGATTTCTATGTTCCATTTTCGGGTTTAGGACGAAATATGTGTCTACAGCGATTCTGTTTCTGTCGACAGTGTCAATTAATTGTTATCGACGTTATCGATCTGATCATACATCAAGATATATTTTCCCCAATTGATAACAGTGCTTGCTTGTTGGTGATATGGACAACGTCTCAACCCGTCGTTCATTTACAGGCAAATATTCGCATTGCGTGGACTTGCAGATTTAAAAGCTTTCGGTTAAAACAACGGTTTATACCTGAGACGATAACTTTCATACATTAAAATACGTCTTGATAAGGTGGCTTTAACTGCACAGCAAAATTACTGAATATCATTATTGTTATATTAAAGTTTAAAAGTGTAATCATTCCCTGGAGAAAAATTCCGTAAGATGTAAGACTTCAAATTAAATTAGGGAATCAAAGCTCTTTCAACATGCTACTTTCAGGAGGACTTCTTGCTGCGTTCGTAAAGAATATTTCAGTGGGCGAATATATCGGCCATATACCAATCCAATGGAGTTCCCAAAAGTGCATTCTCGAACCAAAATCGAAAGAAAGTGAACGTAAATACGTTTCTCGGCTAATCATTGCCTGTCTTTATGGCGTTTTTGTGTTTGGGCAAGTTTTGCTGAGTTGGAAACGCGCGTCAATGACCGTGGTGACGCACAACGTAATGTTTACTGCGACCTTCAGTTTATTTTGGTTTGCTGCGAAGATCGTTGGTAGCAAGGCGGAGCTTTTATGCGAGTTGTTTAACAATATGGCTTTGTTTGAGCGGCGAAGTAACAAAGGTTCCGGTAGCATCCACTTTTGACAATCCTAAATATGATTTAATATAATGTTTCACTTATTTAAATATACCTTTATTAAAAATTTTGAAGGAAAATATTTCCCCCCGGAACATAGTGACCAGCTTGTGAAAATGATGATGAAGATGTTCATCCACACGACAATTTTGGTGCCACTATTTTACCATTTGGAGATGCTTCGAAATCCATGTCTCCCAATGTATCCTGGCTACTGGTTATGCGGTCAATGTCAAACGGGAAAATTGGGACAAGGTCGAGTAGCAATGTGGACTTTTGAAGAGGTCGCAACAAAGCTTGGAATGCTGATTGTGTCAGCATTCAACTGGACTTTTATAACAACAGTAACGCTAGTGATTTGCCCGGTGGAGCTCCTTGTAATTGGATACTGCCTTCGGCGCTATATCACCCAATTCGGAAAGTATGTCTAAATTGCAACTTAAATAAATTAAATTGATTTCAAAAAGGATCTAGTGAGTGTTAAATTCTTTTGTTCGATGTTTTTTAGAAATGTCAATTTGTGGGAAAAGAAGGTATTTTGCTACCGACAACTTCAGTTGATGTCGACGATATATCGTGAAGTGTCCTCGCAAGTGATTATTGTAGCCATGATTAGCCCGATGATTGATCAGGCAGTTTGCAATTACAATACAATTAAGGCGATCCGACATTCGGGTGATGGAAGTGAAGAGGGCGAATCTCCTCAACATTTTCTAAACATTGTTTATGCTTGGCTTGCATTGCTCACCTGCTTATTCATAATATTCTGTTTCGGAGCTCTGGGAAGCGTTCATCGAACTTCGAAGGGAACTCAGAGGGAGATAGTGTCGAGGAAAAGGCTAATGCAAAATAAGTGGTTTCGCAAGTACAACAAATCATGCCCAGTTTTGAAGATTTACTTTGGAGAAAATAATTTCGTTGAGAGGACCACCCCTCTGGAAATGGAGCAAAAAGTGCTCGACATGACAATTAATTTGCTCTTATTGAAGTAATTTATGTATGTTACGGATTTTGTTGGAGCAAGTTTAGTTTTTAATTCGCAGAAAATATGTAGCTTACTAGTTTATAGTTTAAAATACTAAAATACTAGTTTATACGACAAGCTTAACAATACAACCGGGACCGGTTGACGGTTTTGATTCTCCCGTGCTCTCACCTAATCAAAACGATGTCAATTAATCGACGAATGCAAAATTCCTGGAAAATGAGGGGCGTCGTCTCATCAATATAATTCATTATCCCGAACTCTACTCGAACTAATCGGCAAGAGCGAAGAAAAGTCATGAATGCTTTTTTACGTCTGAAATTGTATGCTACCATACGCCTCATTCTCACTTTCGCTTTTTTCGACTCGACAAATACCCGAGCGACTAGTCCATACAGCGACAAGATCACCATCGCAGCTTGCACCACCACAATGGAGCAAACTAGTAGGATAATTGTCGGCATATCGACAAACCTGCTTACCACCAAGTATCCACAAAAGATTTGAGCTGTCACAACAAAGCCAAGATAAACAACAAGATTTCCATTCGCCGTTTCGTTGTACATTTTCGCAAGAAGTTGAATCTCCCTGTAGAAATGATTTGTTGGAGGTGAGTTGGGATTTGTTGCAAAATTTCTAAAAACAGCAACAATCAACATTAAATCCCATTAAAATTAAAGGAGTTAAGGGAATTTTTTTGTAGCAATCTGTATACCTAAGTAAGGACTGTAGTGATAGCGCTCCCATCATCAGTTCCACGAGCATCCTGTACCCGTCCCTGCATACTAAACTCCACACGAAAATTGCGGTTGCCAATTTCAGAGGGAAAATGAGGATGGTGAGGAGAATGTGCGCCCCTTCAAGTAGAAAGAAGAAACTGAAAGGGCTTCGGCATTGAAAAGTTGACATCAAAATGAGGAAAAGTGCAACTATTTTAGCGACAACCCCTGAGATCCGACATATCAGTTTTAGTCTAAACATCTGCGTAGGTCCAACTAGACTTCCTGAAATGTTGGAATATTTTGAAAGCGTGAGTGGAGCTTTTAATTGGACTGCCACTTTATAAAGCATTTTTATATTTGACATCTTACCGTTAACAAACTCAGCCTTCGTCATTCCGTTGAACATTTCAGACTTAGTATTAGAAATGGTGATAAGCTGCCAATAGTTCCATGAAATCCCAGCAAAAAATGGAATTTGAAATAATATTTGTATTTTTGCAAAGTACGTTTCGGGACTAACAATAATTCTAATGAGCTCAATGAAAATTAGTGTAACGAAAATAATTAGACGCGACGTTGATTTTGATCGGTACTTTTTGTTTATAGAAATCTGGGTCGGCTCATTCTGCCTATATTTGAAGTGAAATGGGGCTCCAAAAATATTCGAAAACATTTCCACTGCGCATTTGTATTCCTCCGTTAGACCTACGACGGGCGACATTTCGTTTGTTAACTAAAATATTACTTTAAAGTGTTCTTTCAAACGTAAAACTTGCGACTATACTTTTGATCCAAGGAGGTTAGAACTTCAGCTCCTCAACTGAAGGGGAGCGTCTCTTATGGTTCCGGTTTGATCTTTTTGGTCTATAATTATATTAAACACGACTTGGGTGTCTTTGAGAGAAATTGCATATTTTTATATTAATGCTCACCAGACCTTTTGTATGTATTTTCGTGTTAAATAGTTGCATACATGGATATGGTGGTTATACCAATGATAAATGTTTAAAAGTAGCTTCCAATCTTTCAATGTTGCATTTCAGCTGCTGGATCTTTGACATAGTTTCCCTCCGAATGGCAGGAGTTCCTCCCATATGTTTCTTCAAACATAAACTTAGCATACAATTTCATCAGAAAATTGAACAGCGTGCTTATGGATATCCTTCTATCACGCATTGACTTAATTATTTTGAAATCGCCGCTTATTTTAATAATTGCATAGAGATATTTTGTATGGTATATGTCAAATATTATTTTACGGGTTAAATAAATGTCTGTCAAACTGGCAATCCATTAGGAGGATCGCGAAATTGAAGTGAGATAATGAAGTAGGTTATGATTGCCATCACAGTCTGAAATCAATAAGATAAAAACTGAAATAAAGTTGGCATAATTTTAGCACACAATTAAATAAATTAATATTGAAAACTACCTTGCCCACAAAATCCAAATTCACTACGAACAATCTGCAAGCATCAATTGCTACGGGATAATCGTCTAGCTCATGAAGCATAATTTGATAGAGTGTATTGTTTCCATTTGCGTAGCCTGATGAGCTATATGCAACACGTCTAATCCATGTCTTGAAGTGATCCATCTCAAGAAAATTTCATGAATTAAAATCAAATATTAAAAAAACATTTTAGAAATCCCATTTTCTCGCACTTTTTTCGTGTCCTTACATAAACGCAAATACTCGCTGCAGCCGTCAACCAAGTAGCCACACCGCAAATTTGCGAAATCATCACCCACGCCTTATGAAGTTCGTTGGTGAGAAGGATGTCCTGCAACGCCACAGAGAAATAAGCAACAACAGCTGTGAAGTAGCCAAGCAATAGCAATCCGATGGCCGAATTTATCTCACAACTGACTAATTTCAGTTGCTCATATTCCCGTAAAACTTGGTCATTTAGAGTTTTCCACTCCTTCAGCCGCGATATGAATTGTTTCGCTGATGCTCGTAGCGCAAGGATGGATGTCAGCATGAGTAAATCGATGAAATACAGCTGAACCCATCGAAAGAAGGGCAACGTGAAGCCCAGAATTCCACATGCCAGCCGATGATCGATTGCTGGCGTGGGCGTGGTTTCTGCAAATGTCCAATTATTATGCAAAACTTGAAGAATTAATTGTCCGTTGGTAATTGAGGCCTCCCATATGTCCGTTAGCGTGTGACTTCCTTCGGGAATTGGGAGAAATAAGACAGTGTGTTGAACAGCGAAAACGAGATAAATCCCGACCAAACTCAACACCAGAATTTTCATCTGAATTCATAATTTTTTATATTAAAGATCCGTGCTGAAATATCTGATTATTGCTCTAAAATGATTGTAATTTTATATGATTACCTTAAAATTATATTTTTGATCCAGGCAAAAATTCAATGAATTTACTCGGTTAATTATGGCGTGGATTCGTGTTTGTCGACGGAATGCAAAGTCTGCCAAGCTCAAAACGCAGGTAAAATTCCCAATCCTGACGAGCATCGTGAAGTAGTCCATATTCCCATGGAAACCATGCTGGAAGTAAAATAAGAGAATGCGACCAATGCCAAGGAGGCAATTGCTAATGTGAAAAAGTAAACATAAGGTCTGAAATAGAAACAATTTTAAATAATTCAATTAATTTGGGTAATTTTGGTTTTGAAAAACAAACGGGGTTTCTTGAGACAATTGAAATTCACCAGTCGTAATTTTGATTTTGAAACATGATACGTTTCCGTGTCGACGTTGAAGTAAAATGTGAATGGCAGTAAGCACGCGTGGCCGGCCAGTTGAAGGTAGAAATGGAGAAAATGAGTTTGTTGTTGCCCCACCTCCGGAAACCTTTTTATTTCGGAAGAGGATGAAGTAACGTTGTTGTCAATGACACCAAACTTCGGTCGTTGTTTCATAGCGAACAACTTTTGTCAGAGTGCATATATGGGTGCACTAGAAAGTGCTTTTCATATAAGCCTACTCTCACTCTACTTGCCCTGACGAGGAATGGTGTTTCCCATTCGAAACGTCGGGTTATAATAAGTCTTCACATTTTACACACGTATAAAATGTTTTCACAATCATAATCTTTTAAAGTGCTTTTCATATCGCAAGAAGACTAAGGTTATGTATTAAATAAATGAAATGTCAATTTAGATGTTGTGGTCTTGATACAAATTTTCATTTTAGTAAACTTACCAATCGTTTAAGTGTCTTAATAGCTTAATATAAAAACGAAGCACTATTATGCTTTGCAATCCTGTAAATATATTCCAAAATGTATGGGACACTATATGAATGTGAATTAAATTACATAGTCGCATGTAGTTGTCCGAAATCAATATGAATGTGTAGCCGAAGGAAGAACTAGGAGATACAAATAATGTATATAGCCAATAATTTGATTACCTCCTTTTAGTCCAACACCAACGATCAGCTTTTGGTAGATGAATTATTAATGAAATTATTTCCATCTTATTTTGTTCCTTGTTTGTTTGTTAACTCTACTTTGCTTCTTTTGAAAACCAAGCGGCTGGTGCGAATTCATATTGTTAAAGAATGTTAACTTACCTAGTTCACAAACTGCGAAGAATCAATGTGTTGTTAGCCTTGCATAAATTCGATTGGTTATGAATGCTAGATTTCTGGCCGATGTCGTCATTATAAATATGAAGTTTTTGGAAAAGTGCTAAAACGGATTTAAAATGGAATACCATATGTAAACCAGAAATAATAATTTCGATGTTCGTCAATACTTGTGTACATATAGCATAGGAATTATCGAAAAGTATGAATGCATCATTGTTTAAGAGTAGCTGGACAAGTTAATGTACTTACGAGATTTTTTATCACATTGAAATTTTTCGTAATTGTATGAAATCCGTGAGCTAAAATTTATTTTCCAGGGATAATCGATATAAATGTTTCCTCCATCTAACAATAAATAATTAGAATGTCTCATATTTCGGGATTGCTTAAACCTCATCAACCCCCCCATATTAAAACCATACACATGAAATCGTAAAATATCCATATTTTCCTACATTCTTGCCTTATAATTACCTGTTCGACATGTTTTCGTGTAAAAATCGAACGTCTGATTTTAAAATGAGAGTAATATAATAATAATTTTTTATTATCACGTAAGTTCCCAAATATAATGTTGCATATACTACGGAGAGCACAAAAATAAATATTATAATGATTATAGGAAAAATTAATAGACGGTCGGTTTCTTTCTTAAAATTTGCTGCTGCTGCTAATGCACAAAAACGACCGAATTTGCTCAACAAACTTGGTGCATTTGGTTACTCGGTGCTTTGCTTTGGTGCTCAAAACCCTAATGTGGTCAAGGGCTAATACTTTAATTGTTCTCATTTAATCAAGACTAGGTCCATAAATCGACGAACGCAAAATTCCTGGTAAACCAAGGGTGACGTCTCATCGATATAATTCATTGTTCCGAGTTCTACACGAACTATTCGACAAGAGCGTAGATATGCCATGTATGACTTTTTAGGTTTTGAGATGATTGGAACCCTGCGTTTCATCCTCATTTTAGTCTTTTTCGACTCAGCGTAGACTCCCGCTACTAACCCATACAATGACAAGGTGACAATGACAGCGTTCGCCGTAATTATGAAGCAACCTAATAGTAGAGATGTTGGCATGTCCACAGCACTCCTCCTGAAGTATGTCACTATCAAGTACGAACAGACGATTTGCACCGTTACCACAATGTTGAGATAAACCACAAGGTTGCCATTTGCTGTTTCGTTATACATTTTCGCAAGCAGTTGAACCTCTCGGTAGATAAGAATCTTTACAGCGGAATCGGTTGTTGCAAAATTCCTATAGAAACCAAACTTAAATTTAATAGAAGGCGACGAATGTCAAATATTATCAAAATTTATACCTGACTAAAGATTGAAGTGATAAAGCGCCCATCATTAGTTCCATTAGCATTCGATACCCTTCCTTGCCCATTACACTCCACACGAACATCACAAGAAATAAATTAATAGGGTCAACAATGTAGGTAAGAAGAGCGTGCTTGCCCTGAATCAGAAAGAAGAAACTGAAGGGACTTCGGCGTTGAAACCATACAACAAGGCCAAACATAATTGGAAGTATGCGGGCGACAAAAATCGTAAGTCGACAAATGACTTTTAGTGCGGTATATTGTGCAGGATTTATTTGACTCCCTGAAATTTTTTTAAAAGGAAGTTTTAATTGAGGTTTACGTTACGGAATAACGTATGATAACAATATTGTATTTTACCATATTTGCTCTCTGCTTTCATCAACCCGTTGAATAGATCACACTTAATATTAGAAATGGTAGTGAGCTTCCAATAATCCCATGAAAATGCGACAAACAGTACGATTTGAAAAAATATTTGGAGTCTTGTAAATAACGTTTCGGGAGTTATGAGAATTCTAATTAGGTCGACTAAAATAAGAACTAAGAACAGAATCAAACGCGAAATTGACTTGGATCGGTACTTGGGATTTACAGTCATACGCGTGGGTCTGTTTTGTATGCACTGGAAGTCAAATGGGGCTCCACAAATGCTGGAATACAAGTCGACTGCATTTTTATACTCCTCCATTAGACCTTGCTTGTAATTCATTTTACAGTCTGAAAATATTCATTCCTCCATTTGCATTAACGTTAAGGTTTTGAACTGAAACTTTAAGCTCGTCCGCAGAGTCTGTACTTGCACATGTAATCATAATAATATTGCTGTAGTACTGTTCATAGGTTGATGACGTTGTATAAACAAAAATTAATTTTGTATGATTTAATTAGTGCCTTGTAGTTGTGATTTGGCTACTTGGATTGTTTTCGTTTCCTCTGAAGGAGATTTCCCCTGCGACATTTCTTCGATTTTAATTGATTTCTGCCAGTACATCAAAATTCTGTTCATTGTATGTATTTCTCATAGTTACCAGGGACCGGGCAGATAACACAATTAAACTAAATGAGTGTAGTCACATTGATTTTTACCACCTTGATGTGATGGATCCCTTATGGTCACGATCCCATTACATGCAATTTCATTGTATTAATTGGATATTTCATCATAGACACGTGCTGCCCAATGCCAGTGTAGAAATGTATGAATGTTTTTAGACGGTAAATGTAGATAATTGGGGCTAACTAATCTACCCGGAAATCCCCAAAAACAAATTAATGTAAACGATTGAGATTTTCCTTACTAGAAAGAGCGATGCTTTTCTAATATCCTAATCACTTTGAATTATTGTTGTCAGAATTGTTGAAAATTACCCTTACCTATGAGTTTATTGAAAATAATAAAACGCTGGAAAATTTAATTAGTAGCTTGTTTTAGATTATCTTTCATTTCATGGTCACACTACAATATTGGAGTTCGATTGATTGTTGTGTGGTATGCTTAAGTAAAGTAAGTAAATTTTCTTCACGTGGTTAGTCTGAACTCTAAAGCACGGTTAATATAAAAATGTATTTCGTTTAGTTTCTGCGAAGAAATGTACACTTCATGGTCTAATGGCCTATATCAGATTTGCAGGATATGTATAATTTGAATGCTGAATCACTTGCGCGTACACAATTTAACGTGTTCACTAGTAGTTGTATTATTCAGGCACTTACCTGCAATTCGATAATTAAAACTTTTAACTTCCCTTGCGAACACCCATAATAAGTAGGTATTATGCTACTTAGACACTGTAGACATCACAGCTTCCGTTATGCATCTGTAGGATGCCGCAAAACGAAGTAACACCACTAACGTTTGTTAAGGTAAACTACACTATGGAATACACGTAGGTTTGTCGTATTGTCGGGATGAAATAAACCGAATTTTGATCACAGGGTGAGGCAATGGTAGACAAATACCGGACTAATACAGACCAATGACTTCGGATGTAGAATCAGCGTTAAAAACTAACCCATAAATCATGTTTGGAATGTGTAAAAGTGTATTGCTGTAATTCCTTCCATTGTAAGACGTTTTTAGGTGATGGGCAAGTGAGCCAGCCTGCAATCTTATCGTAACTAGGAGAATTATTAAGTTACACCGGGCTTGGGTTATATTGATAATTTGTACTGAAATGTTCATAATTCAATACCATACCATTGTTACATAATATATGATTACAATTAATATGTACTATTATCTCGATGAATGGACGTAGAAAGACCCATAGTATGTCTGCATGTATTTTCTCGGAGGCAAGGGGACAATTAGTGTTTTAGGTAAACATAATTTTATCAGTTGATTAAAATGGGAAGGGTGAATGTCATGAGACTGTATGTATGTGGACGATGTCATAGAAAGTATGTATGTGAGTGATTTGAGTTAGACACATTGAGTGACTCACTCGACTGGAAGTGAGCTTCTTTATAATAATTATACTTTGAGGTTTTTAATATGTAGTTTAAAATAAACCTGACAAACAGGACTTTAATGGAAACTTGCGCATGTTTGACACCATTTAGGTTGTCAAAAACAGAAAAATCAATGTGACGGTTCAAACTATACAAACATATTTTTGACATTTAACCCCATTTAGAAGGTGAAATTCAAAAACCCATTTATACGTGGTTATATATCTCTTCGAGACGCTTCGAATGATATATCACATACCATATCTTGCTATTTGAAGAAAAAAGTGAGTTACAAAGTGAAGGTTAGAGTCGGCCAATTTTGCCCATCTACGAACTTGACCTGTCTTTTTATCTCTATTATCGATTGCCGAAAAGAGATTTTGAAAAAATCAAACGGTTCGAAAGTTATCGTGCTGTGGGACAGGCAGACGGACAGACAGACGCCGCGAACATTGTCAATAACTTTCTTTTCAGCTTCGCTGCGCAAGTTAATAAACCAGTACCGGTAAAACCTACACCCATCAGTATCAGGTGATCACTTACGCCGTTAACAACCACGTTCCGCATATTATAACAGTGAAGTGAAGTAAGAAAATTTTGTTCCAGGGAAAGCAATGTTAACTATATGGTATTACAATCCGAAACAAGATTTATGACAACAAGGACAAATGAAAAGGTGATATATCAGTTATACTCTTTTATTATATTACGAGAAAGGGCCCGTTACATCACTAAGTGGTGTAATGTTGGCAAAGACCCTGTGCGCCACCGAATCATAAGAACACGGATATACATAAGAAAAAGGA